>MNAD01000186.1:0-13685 GCA_001895945.1 Trametes pubescens | reverse complement strand
GATCTTCAAGAACCTGGAAGGGGTCGCGGCTGATAGCGACAAGTTCCGAAGGGTACTCTGGACGGGTACACACAGCCAGGTACGCGCGCGCACCTTAGCGGACGAGAAGCGTGTGTTTGACGTCGGATGCTGGTTTGACGTAGCTCGTAATCATGACCGTCCCTGTTAACGGAGAGATTGGCGAGGTAGGTTCATGTCAGTTCGCGGCATATATGCGCTGACTTATTGTAAAGGAAACCCATACCGTCGACCAGCACCTCATTTTCCTGTCAGGCAATGGACAGGCCATCGAGGGCGGAACGAAGGTGACGTCGTATTCGTATAGACAGAGGGAAACCTCAACCTCTGAGATCTGACCCTCGGTAAAGACAACCGACATACATCCGGGCGACCTCGTCATCGTGCCTGCAGGCACACTGCACAACGTGAGTGTATATGCAGATGCATGTTACAGTCCATCGTGCTTACCGGCGGCTTCCATAGTTTAAGAACACCGGTGCTACTCCGTGGATCGTCGCCACTGTAAGCTGAGGCGCGCGTCACTTTCCAGGTTCGCTACTGACATTAGTGCCTACTCGCAGGTTTATGCGCCTGCAGAACACAAGGCAGATACCGTCCATGACACACTGGAGCAAGGGGAGAAGTTGGAGGACGAGGGCAAGGACGAGCCACCGTCTTGGGCGAAGGAGAAGTAACTCATAGGCGCTTGCAAGATAACCGCCCCCGGCGTGTATGTGTGCAGTTGTGTATGATGAAGTGCAAATCGCTGTATAGCTTCGCATTATAATCCCTGCGGGTTGAATGAGTTCGTGGGCGCGAAACAACTGCATACAATGAGCGCACCTATTGTACATCCTATGGCACCGTAGATCCAGTCAACCAATAAATACTGCGCCCAAATCTCGACTTCTTATGCGTTGTGGTAGCTGCGGCGCTGAGGTTGCGTCGTTTTAGGCTCTCCCTTCACCTCCACACCACCCTCTTCAAGCGTTTTCACCAAAGTATGCTCATCATGTAAGCGGTGGACGTCGTCAGACCCACCGATGGACGTGCCCTGTGCAGTAACATTACATTTGCGCCATCATTGGAAAAAGTCGGAAGGAATGGGCATACCTGCAGGAGGATGTTCGGTACAGTTGACCGTCCCGTCAACCGCGCCAAAATCGACTGTATCTGGGGCCCGTCCGAGCGCACGTTGATCTCGACGATCTTCGGCGCCGGCACGAGGGTGTACGACGCCAAGAGCGCCTTCGCCCGGATAGAGTACCTGCGCGGACCGAGGCCGTAAGCACCGGGCGCACGCCCACGTGAAGCGCGGGACTCACGGGCAGTACGTCTTGCTGAACACGACGAGCGGGTACTGCTCCTTGACGCGCTTCACGTGCTCCGCCCAGTCGTAGTCCCCGTCGGGCGCATACACGCGCAGGTCGACGGGCTGCGTGCCGTCGACCGCGACGCTCCCGAGGCCCTCGACGCGGATCGTGCCCGTGTCCTCGTCGAGGCGGCGCTCGGGGTGCGCGACGAGGAAGTGCAGGAGCGCGTCGATCTCGCGCACGTCTGCGTGCGCGCCCTCGCCCGCGAGCTGCGGCTTGGCTTGCGCGACGCGGCCCGCGCGCGAGGAGCTGGGGGGTGCGAAGCCGAAGCCGATGTCCTTGAGCGAGGGTGAGAGCGAGAGGAAGGCTGGGGCTCCGTACAGCCAGACGTAGAGCGCGCCGGCGAGCGCGAGGAGGACGAGCGGGAGGAAGGTGCGGCGCCGCCGGTACGGGGAGCCTGCCCAGGGCCGGGCGGTGGGTGCGTGGTATTTGCTCGACATGCGGAAAAGAGGGACTTGGAGGGAGCAGCTGCGGCCAGGAAGGAACGGGAGAGAGCGACTTCGCCTTTTAATGGGCTCCTTGGGTCGTGGTTGCGGAGAGAGATGCGGGCGGCGCGTAGAGGACGCGGCGTTGTGTGCGTGGGACTTAAGTAACGCGAAACGGCACTGCGGCGCGGGGCAGGGAGTGTCAATCTAAGGTGTGGCAGATCGCAAGGCGCGTGAGTATGGCTGTGAGTCTTCGACTCTCCATCGCTCCGTGTGGGACACCAATGGGGGTGGGTGATTTGTTGGCAGATGACCGCGCAGCTGCCCGACGACGACGAGCGAATCCAGGAGGAGGCGCGCCGGCACCTGCTGTGTCTCTCCTGGGCTGTCAACGCGTCGCGTCACGCGTTACGCGTCGTGTCGCCAGGCGATCGGCTGTGGCAGCTCTGGCCTGTGCTCCTCTGCCAATCCCTCTCGCTTTCAGTGTGAGACTCGGTGTTCGCCTCGCTTTCCTCTAGTCTCCTCGCTCTCTGCGGCTCTGCTGACCGTCCTGTCTGCCCGTCTGTCCACCAGTCGGCTCTCTGCTTGTGAACTGCACTCCTCCCCGCCCTTGGGCGTCCCTTGTGTGCAAATCCCAGCCCCAGCTCGCATTCGCTGTTCTCCATTGGCTGGTGCCATCTATGACGCTCCCGCTCTCTTGCTCATCTGCACTGCGCTCGCCTTCGCAGCTGGCCCTGCTCTCCGAGTCCGCTGCATGCGCTCCCGCCACGCCGAGTCCATCTCTGTCCGCCTGCGCATGCGACGGCCACTCCTGCTCCGTCTGCGACGCCTACATTCGACATGCTCGGGAGATATGGAGATACATCTAGTACTAGCATCCGCTCGCAGAAACACCCACGGCGACCGTCCTGTAGGCGCCCAACACCTCTGTGCATGCACCCAAATGCACTCTGCATAACACCTGTATATCACATCGCCCGCCCCTGGGATGCTCAGAGGTTGTTCGTTACGCTCTGACAATGGCGCTGGTGCACGGCTGAAACCGCCCCGGGCGTCCTCGACCTGGAACACCATCAACACTGCGGCAGGCCTCATATGGTCCTCCATTCGGCCTGCCGTGACAAACCACCTGTTTGCGTGTAACGCGCGATGCAACAGGTACGCGTCTTGCAATGTGTGCGTTTATAGCCGATTCTGATCAGAATTGCGCTCACAATGTATATTTTTCAGTCCGCCCGTGCACAGAAATGCCCGCCGTTCGTGCTAATGCGTCTATCTTAGGTCCTTTGCTTGTTCCTAGTCACGTTTTCTTCTTCTTCGCTCGCTTGCGACGACGCTCGTGAGGGAGGCCAGCCCTATGCCAGGATGTACAGCTATCTATCTACCCCCGCGCGTCCTTTGACCCGCCCCAGACGATGAGCATCCGTCCTGGCACCGGTCAGTGTTCACACGGGATGCTAACATTTGTGGTCAGCACTGATATGCATGTGAAGGACAGGTTGCAACGCGGCGAGGGACGTACCTCTGCGCTCGCCGCTCAAGGCCATGCGTCGACGGTCCTGCTCAACGGGCAGCACAGGCACAGCAACACCGAGTGCATGCGTAGTCAGCACAGGTGAGCAGGGAGGTTGAGTGCGTAGACGTACCGGACACTACGACAGTGCAGGTAGAGGGCAACGATGGAGAGGCGGTGGTCGGGAGGGGAATGGATGGATTCCTCTCCTGTCCGCCTCAACCTTTAACGTTCCACAGACACTCGCCGCCCGCGCCCGTGCACGCGGCATATCTTCCCGACCTTGCCCTTCGCCGCACGTTGTTCGGTTCGGGGCGTGCACACCATCTCCGCCGCCCGTCTGCGCCCTGTCTGCGTGCGCGCTGCCCTCGGACGACGGCGGCCTCGCGTCCCCACGCCCCCACGACCCTGAACACGCCCCATCCCGCCGCGCAGAACGCCGTGCGCTCCGCGTGAAGCGAGCACGGGCGGGCGGGCGGCCTCGTCGTCGGCGCCCCCGTCTGTCGCTTGCATCGTGCAAGATATCTCCGCTGCGCGCATGGATCTCTTCCTCGGGCCACGGGGACACCACGCAGCACACAGGCTGCGGTATATTTCCATTCACAGCGGGTCCCCGCTAGTGCGTCCGAGTCTGCACGGTGCGTACGTACGGCCCGCTCTCGTTTCACGATCTGATGCGCTGGTTCTTGGGACCGAGCAGGTACGGTCGCGCCCGTGTGCTTCGGAGACGCCGTTCCACCTGCCACGCACGCTTACGCCGTGTGCGTCGTGCTCGGAGGACCGGCGGAGTGCACATCGAGCTCGCGACGTCACACACCGTCAGCGGAGGAGTGAGGAGGCGGGAGGTCACCCCGAGGAGACGTCGAGCTCGCACGTCGCCACTGCTCTTCGCAGCTTCGAACGCACGACGCCGCACCCCCTGTACCGCGGCGCACACATCCGCCGAGTCTCAGCGCCGTCGGGACAAAATATATCTCTTTGACCTCGGGCGATCTCATGGGCGGACGGGCGGGGCGGCAGCGCAGACTCGCGTGTCAGGCCATTCGGACTGCTCTCGTGCGCCGAGACGCCGCCCGTGCAACCCTCTGCACATTTGCGACCGTCTCTGTGTCGTTCGTGCGTGCGGGAACAGCTCAATGCCCGGATATCAACAATGTTGCGGCGGACACCCAGACAAAATGGTGTCCTCGCGCACCCAATCCACGCCGAGTGTCTCCACCGACGACATCGCCACGCACCTCGAACCACGGTGCGTGCCCTGTGCCAACGGCAGCGTCGTTCACACCGAAACCACGCCGCGAGCAGACCGTGTTCGCGTGCGAGTTTCATGCATTTCCATGCGCCCACGCCCGGAATGCGCGCGCCGCCGCCCTCCCCTGGCCCCGACGGCCTTGCGAATGCACATACACGCTCCCCGCACCACGGCGCACACACCCCGCACGCGTTGGCGCTGTCTGCGCGGATCAAACATGCGCCGTCTGTGCGCATTTTCATGTGTTTTCGAGGGCGGCGCGCACAGAATCGCACACCGCGCCCCTCCCGTGCGTCCTCGCCCTTTACCGCGTCGTGTACACACACCTATGGACGTCTGTGTCTGTGTCCCGTCGCGTGCAAGCGCGTCCGTACACGCAGGACGTGCACCAGGTCGCAGGGAGTGGCTTAGCGGGGCCTACACGGAAATTTCGACTTTGAGCGCCGACGCCGCACGGGAGCGCGCCATGAACACAACGACATGCTCGTCGCACCGGGGCGTGCACATCCAGCAAGTTACAGCTCGATCCGGGCACAAAATATGTGCGACATTTTCGGCGATTTCATGCGTTTTCCACTGGCAAAGACACAGAAACGCGCGCCCCGGCCGTCCCTTGCATTCGCCGGTGCTGTAAATTCGTACAGACACTCCTGTGGATGTCTACGTGGGTCCTCCGTCGCGTCTGAGCGCGTACTGGCAGTTTGAATTTTGCCGATTTTGTGGGGCCTCGAAGTGGCATCCCCGGAGATGTCAACCTAGCGCGCCGACGCGGCCGCGTTCCGCTTTGTAAACGCGGCACCACACCCTCTGCACTAGGACGTACCTGTCCAGCGAGTTTCAGCGCTGTCCGGGAAGATATGTTTTCGTCACTCTTGGGAACTCTCGCCTGGGTGAAGGTAGGAAGGAACTAGTAAACAGCGTGTCCCGGCCCTCCCCCACATCGCCTCGTGTCCTGCTTTCGCACACACAGTACGACATCTAGTGCACGTGTATGAACACTATCCACAATGCTCAAGCACGTCTGGACAGCGCGCATTTTGACAATTTCACGAGCGGAATGTTTGGGCGGCACTCCAGACATATCGACTTCGCTCGTCGATGGCGGCCCAAAACGCCCTGGAAATCGAATGGTATGCTCTCCTTAGTCTCATGCATCTGCCCACGGACTCTCAGACTATTCGCACAGAAGCTCCGCCGGTTTCCCCCAGATGTCGCTGCAAACTCGGATTTCTATGGACGAAGATCCAAAATGTCCGCCCTGTGCTTCATTCACACTCTCCGGCCGTATGCCTTGTCACGCACACTCCCGCAAATGTGCATGGATGAAATGAGGCACGTTTGCATGTGTGCGGACGGCTGTGTCATGGGGATCTCGCGGGCCAACAGTGAAGTACTCCGGTGCATCTGGACTCGTAGACTTTGTTCTCGCGCGCAGACGGGATTTCGGGCGACATGTCAATCGTGATGTCACGCCTTCACGGCAAGGTCCATACACCCGATGAGTTGCAGGGGTATCTGCTCGTACAATAATTAGTAGCCCTTACAGACCGCTGACGAACGCAGCTGGCCTCGTGTGCGAACATGTGGCATCCGCTTCTCGGACATGCCATCGTCGCCATGCATGCCCTGTCCACTCTCCGAATCATCGTCGAGGCGCGAGCTTGTTTGTGCGCAGATGTGCATTGTAATTAAATGTAGATATCACGAGTACCGACCTGTAAATTAATGTGACTACAATACAGACTGTCCCCCTGCGTGCACGGATATTCCCCTGTCCGCCAAAATGGCTCCCGCCGATGACGGACATGTGTAATACAATCAAATCAGTACTGAGACTGTGCGTCCGCCACCAGAAGCTTCCAGAACCGTCGGCGATGTCAGTAGGGAGGAATGAGAGGAAAGATGTCAACTCGAACTGGGAAAGTGACGGGCCGCCCGACGTGCCTCGTGGTCGGATGCGAACAGCATGAGAGAATATGCAGTACCACTGTATTGGGGACGGGCGCCGCAGTCCCAGCTCAAAGTCCAACACGGTCGTGCACCCCAGGTCTCCATTGCGCAGAACTTCACCTCTCACTCACAGGCCGGGGAGTGTGTCTGCATCCAGCGAGCCGGCAAGTGGCGCGGACCCACAAGTGCCAGCGTCTCGGGGCGGACATCACGAAGACAGAGCCACCAAGGGCGGAACATGCACGGATGTTGCCACTTGGGTATGGCATGTCTGAGTCTGATCCGCCGACCTTCCAAGTGCTGCTGATGTCCGTGGTCCTCGCACTGCGAAAGAATGCCGAGTGGACCAGCGCTCAGAACACCTCGCATCCGTTCTCCTGGTGCTGGAGACCCCGTACAGCGTACCCGGGGCCGAGGAACATGAGCCTTGGCAGGTGAGCAAGACACTCACCTAATTGGGACCTGCACAATGATGCCCCGGCGCGATAGTCAGCCAGCGGACCCAACTAGCGTGCCTTGATACCCGTACGCATGGTTCCGAGAGTGTGGGTGCAGGTTCTTAGAAAGATTAGCGGTGGTGATCTCTCTGCAAGATCGTGTGGACGTGCCTATGATAGTCCCTGGGCGCAAAGTGAGAGACAGGCTCACGGCAGGCAGGACAGTATGTGCATCGCTGTCCCTCAACGCAAGTGCTGCAAGTACTAGATAGTGTAATATCATGGCAGAGAAGCCGGTGTGCGCATGACGTGAGCGCGATGTGTTGCATATGAAACCCGCGAAATTTTGAAGACCTCGAAAGTTGTCTGCTGTACCGAACCGACCAGCATGACAGCTCGCAAGCCAAAGACAGAAATAACCTCACCTGTGCACAGACCGCCCGGCGGTGTTTCTTGTAGTCAAATCCGAGTCTTCTGTGTTGTGAGTCCTGCTGCTCAGGCTGCCGCTGTAGACTTTTACCTACACCAAGTGTTCGTTGTGGACGTTGTGTCAGCGTATACAGCCTGCAATGAGTGGAGGAGCTGCATTCACTTACCTGGATGTCCTGGGCTTCTATTCACATGTACAGCATCCTAATCAAATCAAGTACCTTCCCGTCGTGTGAGAGTGCATGAGGGGCGACAGGACGTACCGAGACATTGTGTGATCACACTTCACCAGCGGGCCCAAATCGAGACGGACAGGGCGCTGTGTGCAAGCCAGATGGCAGAGAGCATGGAGTGGTACCGTAACACTATGAGACTGTTCCTAAACCTTCGGTGGTCAGAATTGACTCCATCAAGCCTCCGCTCAGCAAGTGGCATGGTTCGGCAGTCATGCAGGAATTGCACTCCATCCCGAAAGTGCTCTCAATGTCTGTAGAAATGCCTTCATCGGAGGCTTGATGCGCATGCGAAGCTGCACAGGCAGAGGTGTGCAGACTGTCCGAGTGACAAGGGAAAAAAAAATAAGCTCACTTGCGAGGCCTTTATTCGCTCGAGCGATAAGATGTGCTCGCGATGGATGTGCCTTCCTGTCCGTTTGCTGCGACAACGTGGCAGGCTTGACCAAACCGAGAACAAAGTGCTCGGGCATCCTAGACTGGCAAGGGCGTGTACCGGCGAAGCCCGATCCTCGCCTAGCTCAGAGCTGACTTCCAACGCACGACCCGGGTTGGTAGATTCTGTTCGAGAGGGAATGCAATATCGGTGAGCGTGATGGTCTATGAACAAGGCAGAATATTAGCCATTTCAACAGACCTTGGGCTTGCGAGGCTGAGTGAGCGAGTAAGCGTGTGATATACTGTACTAACCTCGTATGATTCTCCACTATCCGGCGCAAATTCTGCCGCACTTCAACACGGTTCAGAACCTGCATTTGGGGGGTGTTTTGTATCTGAAATATTTCGTAATCTGAAAGGAAATGTTAGCTCCGCTGGGGCAATGAGAAGCATACGAAATATGCACCTAAACTGTGCACTGTGCCGCCCGCGAGCCCATAAGAACGCGACCACTGCACACTCCATATCGCCATGGGTTTGTTGCATTCACCCACTGCTGCTGTCTCAACACCCTCGCTTGTTTCTATGGACCACCCCATCGTGACATTCCTCCCCGTTGAATCCAACCCTGTCTCTGAGCCGCCTCAAAAGACAGAGCGTGGTCGCCTGCGCAGGATGCTCCGCAGATATGTGTATGGAGGGCTTCGTGAGTGGCACCCTTGACCTACTTTCCCTATCGCTCCACTGCTCACAGCGAACCCAGGCAAGAAGACTGGCGATCCCCGTGCGAGCCTCAACTACTCAGAGAACCGTTATGCGAAGGGCACAGTCATCAAATATGGGTACAAACTCACAGGATGGCCGAAGAAGATTCCATTTCGCAACTTCAATTCCCTCCGAGGAGGAAATGCGACCTTGCGGATGCTGATCTGTCGGTGGAAGGACGGAAAGCTCCGGTTTGAGCGCGCGACCCCCAAGGACTTGGAGCTAGCAAAACACGACCCGAGCGCCATCCTTCCGGGTGCTGCGAAGAATAAGCCCCGGTACACGGGCTCAGGCGACGTCAGCACGCATTCATCCTCGAGTCCACTCCGATCCACCGCCGCTCTCGATGACCTGCCACGCCACCAGCGCACTGACTCCAAAAAACCTCGTTGCCGCGACCTCACGGGGCCATACATCTGCAAGAACCCACTCCCGAAGGAGGGCATCAAGAGCAAGCCTTACATCCTCGACTCAGATGTCGAGGATGATTTTGGACAGCCGGCGGCGGAGTGCGGGGACTTCTGGGCGGTGGAGGAACCAATCGGGGCGGCTGGCGCTACTGCATTGGGCAGCCTGTTTGGCTTCTTTGCCTACTCGCCAACCGCTCCTCACGGTCGCACGAGCGGGACCATGCGTCTTTGGGGGTCTGGCAGGATCAGGGTGCTAACTTCGGAGGCCGGCGCGGCGTCGGGCTCGGAGTAGCCTGCTCGTTTCCAGAGGGTCAGCGTGACTGGATTGATACTTCTTGTGCTTGCCTCGAGTATTATAGTCGCAATTTATTCGAATTCTTGGACAATGTTGTTTGGTGCGTCCATGACGCGGTGGTCAAGTGTTGAAATCAAGGATTGCCAGTGGACAATGGGCGCCTCGAGCGAGCCTGCCTTCCTGTTTCGGAAATTATTGGCTCTCGTCGAGATCTGGGCGTCTGCAAGGCCCGTTCCTTCGTTCTGCTCCTTGGCTTTGCCCTATCAGCACGCCTGGCCTGCCGCAACATGGATCAAGTCTGACCGCCTATGCATGGCTGCACGAGCTCTGTAACCCGAGTCAACCTGGTTGAGCTTGGTATGCACAGGCGGGGTGGTCCAAGTTTGCGAGGTTTGACGAGCGGTAAGTGCACACTCCAGTAGTGTGAGTTTTGTGAGCACATTGATATAAAAATCAGCATACCACCAGAGCTGCAGCGAGGTCTGCGATGGAAGACGGCCGTATGGCAGCACTGTCTTTCATGGCTGATCTTGCCTTGGATGGTGTCCTGTGTGGAGAGCACGCTCAGGCAGCTCGTTTCGTCACAAATATGGAAATGGAGAGTACAATTCCGAGGTGGATAGTGTGCTGCTTCAGGACCGGAGCGCTCACCTACTCAGCTATATAGAGTTCGAAGCGTGCTAAACGGACTCTTGAATCACAAATCCCCCCAATGCCTCTTCCTTTCGCTGGGCTTGCCACTGCCACTCACAGGCCCCTCCATCCCCTGCATTCTCCCGCATTCTCCATCTCCACCCTCTCCCGCCTCTCCCGTTGATATCTCTGGTCCACTCTCTGTTTTCCCTCTGGCCACCCATTTCCCTCCTGAACAGCTTTATTGCACGCGCAACTTAGGCGGTGTCAACACGCCTAAGGGTGCGGCAGGTGAGTGGTCAGATCCGGTGTGTGCATGCAGGCATTGTGTCTGCAAATACACTGCTCATTTCAGGCCGCCATCAGGCGTGTGCGGTGTGGCAGTGTGGCCGTCTAAATCCCATGGAGGACAGGGGCAGCGAGTACTTGCGTCCTCTGTGAGTCCACCGTCTTGCGCCTCACAGAATGCAGGTTTTGCCAGACCTTGCCCGCATCTTGCACCGCCAAATCAACGGGTCGTGGCGGGTATACGCTTCGAGACTCACTTGTAGGCACTCACCGATCTCCTGTCCGTGCGTCCCTGCCATATCTGCGACACATGCTCTCTTCATCCAGGCAAGCCCCCGGCGTATTCTGCAGCCTGTACAGCCCAGCGGTGATTCGATTTTTTTTGGCTCCCAGCACAGGCAGGCAACTGCTTTGGCCGCCCCATTGGGCTGTTCTGCGGCTGACTGCCATGATTCGTATGGCAGCGCATGTATCATGGTGCACACAGCTGATCAGGTACGTCACAGTGTTGAGCTTTCCGTGTTGACAAGCAGGTGAATCTCAGTCTGACTTCCTGCGCGTGTTTCTCAGACTGAAAAACAACACGGACACGGCCGCAAAGTGCACAGCAAGCGACGAGCGGTACAACTGTAGGATGTAGCAGAGCGCACACGCACACATGGTGGCGGCGCCGGTCGGCACTTGGAGTTTGCGTGAAGGGACGAGCGGCTGCAGAGGGTGCATTTGACGGCAGGGCGCACGGGCGCCTCCTAGCCACAAGTACTGCTTTGCGACGGCCTTGCACCGTCCACTCCGACTCGTGTTGTGTCGCAGAAAACCATGTATTCAGTGTGCAATATATCTACTTTATGTACATGCTTGCAACACTCTGCGTACGACTGCCTGGCCGCCCACCCTCTCGACCGCTGCCCTCCAGACCACTGTCCTCCACAGGTCCACTGCCCTACAGTGTATCAGTGCCCTACCATACTTACCAATTATTTCCACAGCCTCCAGCCCCGCAAGCACGCATCTCACCACCCGTGCGCTCCGTCCTCACTTCGTGTCGTTCTCCCGCGCACGCACATCAGCAACTTCGCGTTGTTCTCCCGCGCGCACATCAGCAACTTCAGCACCACAATGGCGAAGTTCCAGCCCAACACCGAGCCTCCGAAAGGCTTCGTGATCTTCAAGAACCTGGAAGGGGTCGCGGCTGATAGCGACAAGTTCCGAAGGGTACTCTGGACGGGTACACACAGCCAGGTACGCGCGCGCACCTTAGCGGACGAGAAGCGTGTGTTTGACGTCGGATGCTGGTTTGACGTAGCTCGTAATCATGACCGTCCCTGTTAACGGAGAGATTGGCGAGGTAGGTTCATGTCAGTTCGCGGCATATATGCGCTGACTTATTGTAAAGGAAACCCATACCGTCGACCAGCACCTCATTTTCCTGTCAGGCAATGGACAGGCCATCGAGGGCGGAACGAAGGTGACGTCGTATTCGTATAGACAGAGGGAAACCTCAACCTCTGAGATCTGACCCTCGGTAAAGACAACCGACATACATCCGGGCGACCTCGTCATCGTGCCTGCAGGCACACTGCACAACGTGAGTGTATATGCAGATGCATGTTACAGTCCATCGTGCTTACCGGCGGCTTCCATAGTTTAAGAACACCGGTGCTACTCCGTGGATCGTCGCCACTGTAAGCTGAGGCGCGCGTCACTTTCCAGGTTCGCTACTGACATTAGTGCCTACTCGCAGGTTTATGCGCCTGCAGAACACAAGGCAGATACCGTCCATGACACACTGGAGCAAGGGGAGAAGTTGGAGGACGAGGGCAAGGACGAGCCACCGTCTTGGGCGAAGGAGAAGTAACTCATAGGCGCTTGCAAGATAACCGCCCCCGGCGTGTATGTGTGCAGTTGTGTATGATGAAGTGCAAATCGCTGTATAGCTTCGCATTATAATCCCTGCGGGTTGAATGAGTTCGTGGGCGCGAAACAACTGCATACAATGAGCGCACCTATTGTACATCCTATGGCACCGTAGATCCAGTCAACCAATAAATACTGCGCCCAAATCTCGACTTCTTATGCGTTGTGGTAGCTGCGGCGCTGAGGTTGCGTCGTTTTAGGCTCTCCCTTCACCTCCACACCACCCTCTTCAAGCGTTTTCACCAAAGTATGCTCATCATGTAAGCGGTGGACGTCGTCAGACCCACCGATGGACGTGCCCTGTGCAGTAACATTACATTTGCGCCATCATTGGAAAAAGTCGGAAGGAATGGGCATACCTGCAGGAGGATGTTCGGTACAGTTGACCGTCCCGTCAACCGCGCCAAAATCGACTGTATCTGGGGCCCGTCCGAGCGCACGTTGATCTCGACGATCTTCGGCGCCGGCACGAGGGTGTACGACGCCAAGAGCGCCTTCGCCCGGATAGAGTACCTGCGCGGACCGAGGCCGTAAGCACCGGGCGCACGCCCACGTGAAGCGCGGGACTCACGGGCAGTACGTCTTGCTGAACACGACGAGCGGGTACTGCTCCTTGACGCGCTTCACGTGCTCCGCCCAGTCGTAGTCCCCGTCGGGCGCATACACGCGCAGGTCGACGGGCTGCGTGCCGTCGACCGCGACGCTCCCGAGGCCCTCGACGCGGATCGTGCCCGTGTCCTCGTCGAGGCGGCGCTCGGGGTGCGCGACGAGGAAGTGCAGGAGCGCGTCGATCTCGCGCACGTCTGCGTGCGCGCCCTCGCCCGCGAGCTGCGGCTTGGCTTGCGCGACGCGGCCCGCGCGCGAGGAGCTGGGGGGTGCGAAGCCGAAGCCGATGTCCTTGAGCGAGGGTGAGAGCGAGAGGAAGGCTGGGGCTCCGTACAGCCAGACGTAGAGCGCGCCGGCGAGCGCGAGGAGGACGAGCGGGAGGAAGGTGCGGCGCCGCCGGTACGGGGAGCCTGCCCAGGGCCGGGCGGTGGGTGCGTGGTATTTGCTCGACATGCGGAAAAGAGGGACTTGGAGGGAGCAGCTGCGGCCAGGAAGGAACGGGAGAGAGCGACTTCGCCTTTTAATGGGCTCCTTGGGTCGTGGTTGCGGAGAGAGATGCGGGCGGCGCGTAGAGGACGCGGCGTTGTGTGCGTGGGACTTAAGTAACGCGAAACGGCACTGCGGCGCGGGGCAGGGAGTGTCAATCTAAGGTGTGGCAGATCGCAAGGCGCGTGAGTATGGCTGTGAGTCTTCGACTCTCCATCGCTCCGTGTGGGACACCAATGGGGGTGGGTGATTTGTTGGCAGATGACCGCGCAGCTGCCCGACGACGACGAGCGAA
>MNAD01000185.1:0-39763 GCA_001895945.1 Trametes pubescens | reverse complement strand
GGGACACGTAGCCGCGAGAGGCGGGGCAGGAGCTCGAGGTCGATCGAACGGTTACTATGACGCCGTGTTGAAAGACCTCTCGCATCCTGGCATTCGTGTAGCCCGGGTGAGTGGGGGGATGTCGGAGAGGATGTTGAGGGAATTGCCCCGTGCTTCTGCCTAGCGTAAGGTCATCCTATCTTTCAGGAAGCAGCGGCTGGCCGAAAGCGCGTCAGTAAGAACGAGAGACGAGAGAACAACTGCGACGCACAACGCCAGACAGTCGGGGGCGCGTGCGCACTGCGCAGGCTCCGTATGGACGGAGTGGAGGGTCGGTATCTGAAGCGGATAGAAGGGTAGGGTAAAGAGCGCCGTCGTCAAGACAGCCCGATCTCTCAGCTTCACTTCCCGTGTAGCGGTGCCGAAGACTGCGGGAGAGACGTCGTCGGCGACGAGCGGACGAGCGAGGCAGAGGAGCGAGGACGTACCGCCAGCATCGTATATGGCCGCTGGGTCATGTCCGCGGAGCAGCGAGCTGAGGAAACATCGTTGGATGCCCGGAGAGTCTATGACATCTCGGCGACCACCCAGCACCATGCTATACGAACTACGTGGTGGGCGGCGCCCCAGCTCGAGTGGCTTCCCTCCAGGGGAAGGGGCAGCTACGTCACAGCATTGTCTGTTTACAGCGTACACTCTCGTTCGAGCAAGGGGACTCACTGCCTAAGGCCCTCAACCACGTGAAGGCACACTCCAGGGACACGAATCCGCAAGGAAGGCTGTGGAGGGCGGAGAAGGAGAATGCGCGTAATCTTGGTCGCGCAGAGCTACCAGAGCTCGAGAAGATGCACCAGGCGTGGGACCGGGGGGGTGGGTGGGTGGAGTGGGGGAGGATGGTGGCATTTGGGTGATGATGGTGAGAGGCGGGATTTGGGTCGGAAGGAGGAGAGGGGGAGAGCACTCGGCGTGCGAGAGGGATGAGGGAGGGGGAAGAGTGCCTGGAGAGTTGAAAGCGTCCCGGCGCAGGTCTTTATACATATCGAGAGACCTGTGCTGTCCGCCGCTACTGACAAGAGCAAGATCAGCGTCAGCCCGTATGTCAGTGGGTGAGCCGAACAGAATGACAACATGTTGAACGAGCCGCCGTGTTCGGGTAGTGGGTCGGTAGCCTCGTGGCGCCGTTGCTCGCTTCCGGTACCCGCTACTAGAAGCTGTCTGGGCTTGGCTGACCTGAGTGCGCACGGACCTCGCAAGTGCAGAACGTAGTGTATTGCATTGAGACGACTCCGTGGGTATCGATAACGTAGGGGTTAGTACATTGTGAGGGTGCGGGAAAGCCGTAGGATCGATGCAGCATGCTCATGGATGAGTCGGAGCTACCTGAAGCCAAAAATCGGAGATGCGAATGTTGGGATTGGGAGGCGAGGAACGAACCGGCCTAGGCCCGGATGATTATTCGGACTTGTGCGCGATCGAGCTCGTCGAGGAACGCGAGCCACGTCTTCTTGTCGATCACACCCTCGTCTGTCATGTCAGGGATCTCGATCAGCGCTGCTCTGCAGAAGGCGAACTGTTCTGGAGAAAATGTACTCACAGTGACTGCCCGTGTCTGTGACCACGACGTACCGCGCCCCGAGCTTTGTGAACAGCTGTTGGACGAGTTCGAGCTACGAGTTGTCCTGCACGGCGAGCGGCGCCTGTGATAGTGCGGCCAGCGTTGGCATCCGGCGTTCAAGTAGGACATTTGTACGCACCTGGTCCATGTAGCAGCCAAATTCGCGCCATTCCTCCGCAAACGACGATACTGAGTGCTCCAGCCATTGGGCAGCCATGATAGTGAAGAGAGAAGAACTATATTAGTATGTTATATGCACACGATCAACTTTCGCTGATAGACGCAGCTTGGAGCCACATCCTGCGACAGGATCAATGTTCCCAAAATTAGAGCAGCGATACTCGGATACATGTAGTACACACTCCGTCCTGACCTCCTGCACAAGGCAAACCCGCGAAGGGCGCAGCGCAGAAAGCTCAGACGGGTCTGTGCACATGTACAGCGCAAACGCTCCTCATACTCGACTGGGATATGGTTGGCGGACACTGCCGCGTTGGCGGCGCGACAGTCGAGACGCACAAGCGGCACATCCTAGACACCGGGAGTCGCTTCTTGGCATGCAAGCACAGCTTGCTAGGAGAATAACACCTCCTAGCATAAGACATGCGCAAATCATGCCGATGCGACCTCCTATCAAATATGGTTGTACAATAGCGGCACGCTCGACGCACCCGTTCTGCCGTAGGGCAGCCACCGTTGCCCTCGTGCACAGTGCCACTAGGTGCACTAGAGTCGTACGAGCGATGACAAAGCATAGAGTGATGTCCGCTGCCACATCCATAAAGGGAGCTACCCCTCTGCCCGCACGGGCTGTGCGAAGTCCAGCGATAGAGTGTGGCGCCGTACAGCTACGCACCTATAGTCCGCATCATCGATAAACGCTGCCCTCCCCACTGCGCTTTGCAAGGTAGTCCTTCGGGCAGACACCGTGCTCGAAAGCAAGGTGTCAGGCGTTCCGATTCATTGAGCCATAGGGTGCGGTGATTTAGGACCTGGGGTCTAATTTACCCTGCTAATTAGCTGTCATTCTCAGAGGCCCATTCGAGCGTGAGATTTACCGATGTGAATGACGGTGATTGACCGACTTTGGGCGCTTAGCGTCATTTTGCTTTCGATTCCTCAAATTTCTGCTGTATGACGGTAGGCCGCGATGGAAACAACACACCAGTTACTCATGTAAAAGCCAGCGGCAGGTTGGAGGACTTTATAGTAGCTGCGAAGCATCGTCGAGGTTTGGGCGCTTGATCGCGGTTGGGCGCTAGTTGCCGCTTACCCCCTTGACAGTGTGTAAAAGTGGCCAGTGTCGAGCCGTACAACGAGCTCACCAGGATTACCCGCCTCGCCAACGGATCGCCTTGGAAGAAGTGCTTCGTGTCCACTAGGGACGTATATTTCGTCCTCGCTCGCTCCCCAGCGACCCAGTAGTCAAAGGTCTATTTTACCCTGATTGACAGGCCGTTTCGGGGCCATGTCTAAATGACCTGTCATTTACCGTGAATTACCGCTGCTAATTAGCCCAGAGCTAATTAGCCCGGCCAAAATCACCGCACCCTATTGAGCCAGTGGTAAAGGCATCCCGCCTGCGTCATCGCGCGTCGTGGCGTGTTGATACGTTGCAACTAGAAATTGACCATGCAGAATGGCTGGTGCGGAAGAGGTCCGGGGTCGTGGTTATATTGCTGGACGCGAGATTCAGAGAGCGTCCGAAATGATTAATGAGCTGCGGCGAGAACACCGCCACGAGGCATGCCATAAACGGAAGCGAACACACCCTCGGACTCACACCTCACCTCTATTACTCGGAAGAAACGCATCCAAAGCCCTGACTCCCAAAGCGCATGTTCTTAGTATCACTGCTCAACATCAATACAGGCTCGTGTGTGTTATATAATTCGAACAAACTCAACCAGCATCAAATAGCTACACAGAAGTTCGAGACTGCCTAGTGAAAGCCGAGCAGGACTCGAAGCTGTCACGTATAAAATAACGTGTTGCTCTCCCATCATCACACATTAGCAGGAATCGATTGTGTTGATGTTGAATGCTAGGTGGGTACGACGTATTCGAAGTGTCGCCTTACCGTTCCTGTGGGCAAAAGTTCGTCAATATATACGTAGTAACTTGGCCGTGATTGTTCAATTTGGGTCAGACCCAGAGGCAAATCCCGCGAAAGGACCAATATTCCAAAAATTCGAGCAACGACACTTGCACGGTTACTGATGTCCTAACCCCCAGCGCCAAGGGCCAACTCACGAAGAGCGCCGCGCAGAAGACTGGGACAGGCCATCGCGGTGCACAACACCAAGCACTCCTCTACTCAACTGGACCACGTAGGCGGACACAGACGCACTGGCAGCACGCCGTCAAGACACGCAGATCTGATCGGAGGACAAGGGTTTGGTGGGATACATGGTCAGCATAGCTGCGCGCCCCAATATTGAGAGGCCCCGCGACCGCCCAATAGCAGAAACCCTTCTATCGAAGCACCCACCCGCGGATGGTAGCTTATGAACAGAGGTCTTACTGCCGAAGCGGCCGCTGCTCCCCAGCGTCCGTTTGCGCGCATCTATACTGGTACGCCCACAAAATCCTCCGATTGGAACTACCTGCTCAACATTCCTCCTCCCCGCGGAGAGGCACTCATTGATCCTCGTGCGCCGCACCGCTAGGGCGCTATCGCACGAGGGTTAAAGGTGGCGGGTAGTGTCCGCCGTCACGTCCCACAGAGGGAGCTACCCCTCTGCCCGCACGCGTCTTTTCTAAGAGCGCGTCTTGCAGAGTCGAGCGATAGAGTAATGTGCTATGCAATCACGCACCTAGCGTCTATGATGTTGCGGAACGTTGCCATCCCCACGTCAAGCGGTTCTTTGGGCGGACACCGTGCTCGAAAGCCAGGCATCGGACGTTCTCCTCGGTAGTGACCAGTACCGCCGTGCGTTGCCTTCAAATCCCGCAATGTCGACACGCTGCCCCCAGAAATTGGTCGTGTAGAACGGCTGGTGCGAAAGAGGTTTGCAGCGTCGACGATAGAGTAGTGGTGTGCTGAGTGGGAGAAGTTCAAAATCAGTTGGGGCGAGGACGACACGAGGCATGCCGTAAGATGGACCTACGTTCCCACAAAGGAAACCCGCATTCCCTCGACGTTGCGTCGGGCGTGTTGAGGATAGTGGCACAGAGGTTATGATTATTGTAGAGCAACATCGATCACTCGATCTGAAGCCAGACTGTACGCTATACTAGTGGCATCGTTTAACACTGCGTAGTAAGTCACCAGTAAGGAGCAAGAGTCTTGAAATCCTTCGCAGAGTGTCAGTAAATATCAATATCATCATACAGAGCTTCGGTCAATCAAATACATATAATACAATAACAATGAAATTCAGCGAGACGAGTCGGACTTGGCAAGAAATTTGACATTCATGCCTCCTCGAGGAACTTCCTCACTTGGTCCTTGATGAATTCATCGTCTTCAGGATTACTACCACCGCCGGCTAAGGGTAGGATTCAGTTTAGGGCTCGAGCTACCTTGCACCCTGATACGAGACGCACCCATATGCCCCCAAACGGAAGGGATGACGACGAGCTTCGAGTCGTTCTTCATCAACGACATCTCGATCTCACTGTCTTCCGGCTGGCGATCACAAGTCAATATATGGTGTCTCCTTAGAAGGGTGTGATGTTTCCCAAAACTCACCGGGAAATAGAGGTCTGTCTTGCACGGCATGATCAAACCCTTGGCCTTAATGCCGGCCAAGCTGTTCGCAAAGGTAGAGTCGTCACCCTCCGTCGCAAGCCCTGGCTTCCCGATGAGAGAGACGTCCCCCGTCTGCCAGGTGTGCAGAAGTGTGACAAGGTCATTCGCGTCCCACGTCCCGAGGAAGCCGCCCTCCCAGTCGGCGCGGATGAAGTCGTCCAGGGACGCGTACATCCCGTTCATCAGATACCCGTGCTGACGGAACCACTGCCGACATACGAAAGATTGGTTGTAAGTAACCGCGTTCTGATAATCATAGGATGAAGGGTGCGCACCGTTTGACCATACGCCCAGGCACAGTACGCGCGCCCGAAGGCGCGAATGCCAAACTGGGGCTCTTGAGTGTAATGTCCGTTGTCGAAGTCTTTGGAGGCAACGAGCGCGGCCTTCGGACCCTCCAGGAAGCTGGAGGATATTTCGCGCAACCGAGCTCAGCTCCGGCGGCCGGGGCTAGGCCGACGTGCCCTGGAAACCGGAAGACGCACCATTTGTTGTGCATGCTGGTGCGCGCGGAGCCGCAAATAGGTATAAACCTGACGCAGACGTGGGATCGCCTCAGTCTGCGGCGATCCTTCGTGAGAAGCTGGAGTCTAAACTCACCGCTCGACGAAGTCCGGGTACATTACCGGCCAGTAGTAAGCCTGTCAAGACGATTGGCTTATGCAGGACCCATAATGCGCCTCAAAGTCAAATGCTAGTCACCTGCTGGCCGCCCATGGAGAACCCAATCACGCAGAAGGCCTTTTTGACGTTGAGCGCCTTAGTGAGGACTGCGTACTGCGCACGGCTGTCTATCGGTGAGATAGCGCATGGGCGAAGCACCGGCGGCGAATCTCACATGTTATCTTCGTAGGAGACCGCTGGGAAATACGGCCCATTGTACGGGGCGGGCTGCCGGCAGTTGTTATCAGAACGTACTCGAGCAAAAGGGTCGGTTGGACGGGCTTACCGTGTTGGACGGGGACGAAGACTGCGTCCTGGTCGTCAGTGGGGACTCACTTGCCAAGCAAAGGCGTGATTGCATACCTCGCCGTTGGAGAAGAGCGCCAGTGTGACAATGTAGTACTTCGTGGGGTCAAGAGCCTGTTCATGTCCACGTTGAGCAGCTCCCCCTACGAGATTCGGTAGCACCGTACTTTATCCGTGCCTATCATGTAGTCCTGGCCTAGGAGACCCTCATCTGGCTCGCTTGTCAGTTCTCAAGAGCACGCATCAGACGAAGGACATACTATCGAGTCTCCCACCGTAGCATGTGGGGAACACGATGCACGGGTTTGCAGGGTCGCCGTAGGTGCAATAGGCGGTGACCGCGTCAGGCAGCATGCCTCCGTCAACGCGGAAGCGACCGTGGCGGTAGTACTGTACTTTGGTCTCAGCAGGCATACCGAACAGATGGACGGTGGTTGGGTTCGCTTGTCGGGCGATCAGTCTCTTTCAGCCTCTCTTGCTGCATCATATATGAACGCTGCGCAAGAGTCTGATAACGAACGAGTCACTGTGAGAGGATCGAGTCTAAGATGGATAAGCTCACACGAGATACGTGAATAGGCTCGAGGTTCACGTCAAACCTAGCATGCTCTTACACGGTCCGACGAGGAACTTGTGGCAAACGTGCCTGCGTTCTCGTAGGCACCTGGAGTCGTCGAGGACAACATCTTTGAAGGTACGTATTGACAATCTCTGGCCGCAGTGAGGCTGAGTGAGTAACTGGCCTTGTGCACGACCAAGATCATACTCCAAAGAAGCAGCAAAATCGAGAGCATGGCATGGGCTGTTCACGGCGACGGTGCCTATACGGCGTGGATTGCAGCGGTCGAAATTCCCAGGTCGCAAAATTGCATCGAGGAGAGAGGACGGCCGGCGCTTGCCGAAGGGCATGGCAGTGGTGCTGCTTAGTCACGTGCGGGGCGCCGAGGTACTTCACAGTTCTGGCATCTTGATTCAAACTCCGCATCAAGTCCTCTTCCCTCGTCCCCACCACCGCCAACACCGTCAAGAATGGGCTGTAAGTCGTCGTCCTCGCTCCCCCCGCTGTTCCGCGCATGTATGGACCGCCGTTGACCATTCCATGCTGCAGCCAACAAACCCCGCGGTTTGCAGGCTGCGCGCAAGCTCCGCAACGACCGCCGTGAAAATCGCTGGGTGAGCCTCACTTTCAATCTACCTCTCTCGCTTCCCATCGCCAAGATCTCTCTGACCACCTGCTCTCTTCTGCGATTTTTTGCGATCTAGGCGGACAAGGCATACAAGAAGCGGGCCCTCGGTAACATCTACAAGACCTCCCCCACCGGAGGCTCCTCCCACGCAAAGGGCATCGTCCTGGAGAAGGTCGGCGTTGAGGCCAAGCAGCCCAACTCCGCTATTCGGAAGTGTGTCCGTGTGCAGCTCATCAAGAACGGCAAGAAGGTCACCGCTTTCGTGCCGGTGCGTATCCTCTCACCCTGTCTTTGCCGACTCGGCCCTTGTGCGCCTTTGGGTAGCCTGGACCTTGATCGTGGCATTTGGGCGTGTACCCGTGACACTGCGGTGCTGACCACGGTTCATCCGACAGAACGATGGTTGCCTCAACTTCGTCGACGAGAACGACGAGGTCCTGATCTCCGGCTTCGGTCGTCGGGGTAAGGCCAAGGGTGATATTCCTGGTGTCCGCTTCAAGGTCGTCAAGGTATCCGGTGTTGGTCTGTTGGCTCTCTGGAAGGAGAAGAAGGCAAGTGTTGCATGCGTACGTGACGGCGATTATGCGCTAACACATGCTCCAACAGGAGAAGCCCAGGTCATAAACGCTTTTTACGTTGTATCTGTCCGCTTGCTCTCTCGCCCGCACTCCAACATACTGCTCGGCATCATGTCTGTACCACTTACCATAACATATGATCCCGAATGAGCCATATGTTTTATGCCGTGCACCCAAAATTACAGACTAGGGGTAACCCAACAATGTCATTCACTTGTATCGTTAGACTGTTTCCGCCTGCCGGCATATCGTCAGCGTGATCGCACTGTCAAGCCGTACGCCATTTCGCTTCTTCTGTCAAAGATTGGCTTCTGTGACCGCTGTGGAGAATTACGAACGGAGAGCATCGCCAAAAGGTAGATTGCCCCTCTAGCATCATATCCTGCGCATGAGCTCAACGCCTGATGTAGATCAGCAGCAGATGCCTTCGGGCTCACGGTATCAGTGTCTACGCCACTGAGCTAGATATGTTCCTCCGCGGGCGGGCCCAAAGGGCGCGCGATGTATCCAAGCTCCCCAGGCAACAGTACATCTACTTCCTTGCGGTCTACAGCTGGGCAATACGGAGGGACGAGTCGCTACGGCTAAGTACTCGAGTAAGTGCGACTTTAGTAGTATCCATCATTCGGTAACCTCCGACTGTGTCGTTTCTACTCACCACATGCTCTTCACAATTAAAGTACACGCTACGGGGCACCCAGCATGACACCCGATCGGCGGGGTAAATGACAGCTTACGAATGACGATCCCATTCAGTTCTACAGGCACCTCGAAGTCGAACACAAGCGGCAGGAGTGTCCGCCGATCCTCGCGTATCTTTATTCCGCCACGTATGGGTGCGTATGTATTGCTCCTCCTGCGTATATGCCGTTAGTGACTGATGGGTCATTTCTGACCCCTGTATTGCACGCCAGATAAAGGCCGCGACATCAAGGTGGTCGCGGCTATGAGTGCGTTTACGTCGCCGTCCATACGACTGTACGTATCGGGGATGTTTTTCCTACTGCGCCGAATACAGTCTCGGTATTAGCTTACACACTTTCATAGGTTTGCTGACCTCTGCACGCACAACCGAACACATCTTGAGGATAAGCACACGTTGCCCTCCATTCTCGACTAAACAGTGAGGTCGAGAGCCTCCGGCACATTGCCTTGCCGCTCAGAATTTCGTCCACGGGACCCTC
Source organism: Trametes pubescens (assembly GCA_001895945.1). NCBI lineage: Eukaryota > Fungi > Basidiomycota > Agaricomycetes > Polyporales > Polyporaceae > Trametes > Trametes pubescens. The sequence goes on along the minus strand of MNAD01000185.1, from coordinate 30,497 downwards.
GACGCCGGTCATGCACTGCTGCCATGGTCGAAACATTGTGTCGCACTTGTCTAGCGAGCTATCTTGCCGAGTACTATGCCTCAAAAAGGTGGGACGGCATCCCTGGCGGCGCCTTCAGGTCTTCCGAGTCGTCGGAGGTCGGCGCACTCGACTCCGGTCGTCTCAAGGTGTCGAGCGTTACTGGTCCTGTTCAGCAGTATAAAAAGACCTCAACGTTGTCGTGCAAATGAAGAACTTGAACTCCCTGCGGCGTTCGTTCTATCCCTCACACCCAGATCGACAGCCACAATGTTCAACTTCAGTACTCTCACGACACTCCTGGTGCTCGTGTCCGCTGCGGTCGCGGACACCATGCTCGCTGCCGTCTACGAGCCCGGCAACAACAAACTGGTGCTGAACCCCGCCTACCCCGTACCCACTCCCGGCGAAGGCGAGGTGTTGCTCAAGGTCGCCGCCTGCGGCGTCTGCCACTCCGACGTGTTCTTCCTCTCCGCCGCTCGTCCGGACCCTCGCACCTACGTCCTTGGGCACGAGATCGTCGGAACCCCCTCCCAGTATGCGTCATGCGTGCTATCATAGCAGCCTTGCTTAATACTTCTGGCAGGCTCGGAGCTGGCGTTCAAAACATCAGTACGACGCAGCTGTATGGAGTATTGATCATCGACCCCAGCAACACGAACCCGAGCACTTCCACCATCGGCACTGGCCTGGATGGGGGATACGCTGAGTTCGTCCTGGTCAACCAGTCGCAGCTCTTCCCTGTAGTATGTTCTGTCCGACGGCGCCTCGTGAGCCAACGAGATGCTGACACTTTGCTATAGCCCGATGGACTGGCTCCCGAGATTGCGGTGGCCGGGACGGACTCGCTGCTGACCGTGTTCAACGCGGTCAACAACGTCGCGCAAGTCACTACCGGCGACCGCGTGCTCATCTACGGCGTCGGCGGGCTCGGGCACCAGGCCGTCCAGCTCGCGAAGCATCTGGGTGCGACGGTCTTTGCAGCGGACCTCCGGCCGGAAGCCCGCCAGCTCGCGCTGGACCTTGGCGCCACCCAAGCGTTCGACCTCGAGGACCTCACTGCAGTGACGAGCAACGGAACGTTCCACGTCGATACCGTCATCGACTTCGTCGCGACTGCGCAAAGTGCGTGTCTGCTGTATCAGATTCGCGTATATGAGGGAGGGCCACTGAAACGGGATTGCGCAGGCTTCGAGTTGTCCAAGGCTGCAGTAGCGCTCTCCCTTTCCGAGGGGTTCGCGGGCCTGTCTACGCCCGGAAAGATCGTTCTAGTGAGTCATTCCAATCCCTCACGCCGACACGACCTACTCATGTCAGTACCTCGGGGTGTCAGGTCGGGATCAGCGCAGACAGCCTCAGTTTCGCCTCGGTGGACCTCATCGAGACGAACATCCGCGGTCTGTGCATATTCCCGCTTTCGCAATGTTCTGCACGGCTCACAGACGTTCACGTCCAGTCTTCTCCTCGTTGTATGGCTCCCCCGCTGACATGCAAAGCGCGTTCGACCTCCTTAGTCAGGTACATCTGCCATGACTCTCACCCACGAGTCCGATCACTCACGAATGTCTATCTGCTCGTAGGGAGTCATTCGCCCGAACGTTACGGTCGCACCGCTCGAAAATATCAACACTGCGCTCGAGGCGCTCACGGCCCACGATGTCACCGGGCGTATGGTCGTCATCCCCGGGTTGAACTCAACCGCCACGACACGTCGTTAGAACCGGGATATACACGTTCAGATGTTCTCGTAGATCTTTTACCTTCAGTGATCCGCATCAGCACGCTCTATGACGGGTGTGTGCGGGTCGCATCCCGGGGATATCATGTATTACCGCAGCAGGAGACTACTTAGCATGGTGGTTCATACGATTAGACGGATTACTGTATGTTGAATGCAGATCAAGAAAGCGGCCCTTCTCCCAGGAGATCTCAGCCACGCCCACCTAGCGGGCAGCTATCGGCCCGCCTTCCTCCCCCCTCCCCTGACAGAGTCGAGCAATGTTTTGGAGGGCAGGTCACCACGCCCCTGGCCTGGTCCCGCGATCGCAGCCGCCGTACAGCAGAACACTGAAAACTACGCGCTGCGCATCACAAATTCACGGCGATGCCCTGGCTCTCGATGTAGCGCTTGAGGTCGGCCAAGAGCTGCAGCTGCTCGGTAACTGTCAGGCCGCTGACGATCGTCTGGAGGATCGAGCCGACGGTGACGTGGTTGTCGCGGATGAGGCTACTGTAGTACACGTAAGTGAAGACGCCCATGAGGAACCTGTGTGTCCGCGCGCGATCAGTATGCGCAGTTAGGGGTAGCCAACGGGAAGGGGGGAGACGCACTGGCAGTCCATGCGGTCAGTCATGCCACCGTGGCCGGGGATGCTGTGACCGAAGTCCTTGATGTCAAACGCGCGCTTGAAGCCGGAGGCAAAGAAACCGCCGAAAGGCGCGACGAGGGACGCGAAGCAGGACAGGACGAGGAGGTGAAGGTGGTACGGCGCGTACGGGATTGCAGTCACCTGGTGGCCCATCTGCAAATGTCGAATTTCAGTGGACCATGTTCACGACAGAATGACAGTGAACTTACGAGAGTGCTGAGGGGAGCACTGAGCGGTGCGGGCATCTGCCAGTCCCTCCAGACGAAGACCGGGTTGGGCTCGCATGACTGGCCACTCCAGGCCGTAACACCGAGGTCGCGCATCGGGCAGATCATGTAGTCGAAGCGCGAGAAGTACGAGCCCCAGAGTAGGCCAAAGATGATCGTGCTGAAAAACGCGCCGACGAAACCCTCAACTGTCTTCTTCGGAGACAGCTTGATGAGCGGTGTCCGGCCGACCGTGATACCCCAGATGTAGGCGAAGACATCGTTACAGATTACGAGCGATGCCGGGACCCAGAACCAGATGAGGCCCTCGAGGATGTTGTTCACGATGAAGTGGCTGTAGGAGGTGCAGACAGTTAACTCGGTAACAAAGGGCGCATGTGTGCGACAAACCTTGATACAACGATGAGGAGCAACGACATATGCACCCAGCAGAACAGACCGAACTGTTGCTTGAGGTAGCCGCGCTTAAGCGAAAGGACGAAACCCATGAAGCCGATGAGATACAGCGTAAAGCTGACGAAGCGGTGGTTTGTGGCAAACGGCGTGAGTTGCGCATTGGAGAAAACGACGTGCTATGAAATGAAGGTTATGAGGGAGCGTGCGCTGATAATGATCGACCGGAACATACCTTGAAGTAGTAGATGATACTCTCGCCGTACAAGAAGTAGTTCGTAACGGCAAAGAAGTACCAGTTCAGCGTCTTGCTCCAAGGGTCGCGCCCCCTCGCGTTCCCATCGCCAACATCTTTCCGCCGGAGGGAGAATAGCGCGGTGACCTCGCGGTAGACCAAGGTTTGACACAGCATGACAAGAATAATCATGTACGCATGACCCATAAGCAGCAGAGCTATACCAAACGTTAGTACACAACCCGACCTAGGGGGTGAGTCGACTTACTGATGAAGCCACCGATCATAATGAAAGTCCATAGCGTACGAGTCACAAAACTGGCCTTTTTCTTCGCCTTCTCCGCGTCCTGTGGTGACGGTTCCGCCTGTTTCTTCTCAGGGGGATTCTCAATGTCATTCCTGCGCGCCACCGGGATCGCCTTCTCCGAGGGCGCCGGCACAGAGCTAACCTGCGCAACAGGCTTGACCTCTGCGGGCAGAGGTGCTGGGTGACTTGTGGGTGGAGGTACTGACGGCTCCGTGGCTGGTACAGATAGTATTGATTCATTCGCAGCTTCGACCGGGTGAGCAGCGCCATTTGTAGGCTTCGCCAGAGCTGGTTTTGACACGTCCGCGACGAGCTCCTTGACTGGCAGCTTCTCCGGCGCGACCGCAGCTACAGGCTCCGCGCGAGGAGCCTCGGACTTCGCGGGTGGTACCTGTGTCGCGGGTTGGGACTGAATGGAGCCCGCGTCGGAACTTGCAGCACTCTTCGCCCCGGCAGCCTGCGCCCTGGCCGCGGCGCGCGCAACCTTCTCCAGCTGCCGTTTCTCCGCGCGAGCTAGCGCCTTCTGTTTCTTCAGGGCACTTTTCGAGAGCTTCGCGGGGCCCTCCGATGCACTAGCGGACGAATGTTTCAGCGTGAGTTTGTCCAAGTCAGGGGGCGCACGGGCGCTGCAGCGTCATACCTGTCAGGCTGGGACGCGGGGGTCTCATCGTACGCCTCCTCGTCGGTGTCTTCGCCGGACTCGACGCCGAGCGCGGCCCAGGCGGTCTGGGAGGTGAAGGAAGGTCGTGTGGCCAGGGACATGGCGGGAGAGGTGGTGGTGGAGAGGAGAGAGACTGGGGACTCGCAGTCGGTGACGCTGCTGTGCTATTCCACACGTGAACGCGCAAGACGTATGGAAGCGCTCAGACGCCCGCGACGCGACGCTCTCCCGCCGCGCCGGCCAGCCACGCACACTCTCGCACTCGGCTATGGGGGTAAGGGATACATTGTGAGCCAATATATAGCAGAATCTGCCAATGCCTTCTACTACGAACAAAGAAAAGAAACTACAGAGACAGCTCAGTGTGTATGCGACGGGTGTGTGATGGAGACAGCGTGAGGAGAGCGAATGGTACTATATGCACTGGACCGTCCGTGATGATAATATGGACGGAGAGGATGCGGTCCGCGTTCCGTTGGTTGAGAGTAATATGGTAATAATGTAGCAGCAGCATCTTCAGAACTTCCACTCTGGATCCGCCTCCATAGCCCAGGGGACTACACGTCGGGGTCAGCATCGAGACAGAGAACGGTAGAGGGAGCACAGGCGACGCACATTTAGTGATGAGAGTCTTCGAGAACAACTTCTCTACGGGAACGTCGTTGTCCTTGCACCATGCGACCGTGATTCTGCGACACGAACCGGTAAGTATCGCGAAAATGCGCCCATGCACAAGGAGACGTACCTAGGATCCAAGTAGTTGATTTTACTACACCGACATCGATCAACACAATCACAACGCGCAAATGAGCATCAACCACACACCTCGTGCTCAGCGCAACCTCCTTGCCGGCCTCCCTGTCCTCCATCTGGAGCTTGAATGCCTTGATCTTCTCATCTAGTTTGTCGATAGCGTCCTCGATCTTCTCCGTCGGCCGCTCCTTCTTCAGCGCGTGCTTTTCCGTGCCCCGCTCTTTCTTCAGCCTTTTGTACTCCGCCTCGACCTCCTTGAGCTTCTCCTTCAGCACGGAGTCGTCCTGCGGCTTCTTCCCGTCCTCGACCAGCTTCTCGTTGTCTTTCTGGAACTTCTTCTCCGCTTTCTCTAGATCCTTCGCCTTCAGCTGCTCCTCGTGCGACTCGATGGCCTCGTCGTCGAGGTCAGACTCGGGCTCCTGATACTTCTTCTTCTTCTTGAACTTGGAGTCGATGGAGAAGAGGGCGTGCCGAAGTTTCATGCGCTCATACTTCAGGCCACGCAGCTGACATTTCCAAGGACATGAACATCGCCTGCCCAGTACAAAACATAAAGACGCGCACCTTCTCCCGCATCTTCGTCATCGACTGCTCGTGCGTCTTCGGGACGGCACGCTGATGGTTACAGAGGATCGCGACCATGCGGTTGGCGTGGTTGTACGCGTTCAGCTTCTCCTGGGTGGTGCCCTTATCCGGCGTACCACGATCCAGCAGCTCCTGGAACGTCAACGACGCGTTGAACGTACGGAAGACCTTTGCAGTAAGACCTTTCATGTACGACGCGAGGTGCTTGTTCAACGCGCCCGTCTAACAGCACACTTGAGATACGTTCGAGACATAGAATCGGACGGCAACGCACGTTGACACGATCGAAAAGCTCGTCTTCGTCGTTCTTGTTCCCTTTGAATATCCGGATGTTCTTGTACACCTGGTCGTCGACCTGGACCTCGTTGTAGTACCGGATAGAGTCCTTACCCAGGAAGTCGAACACGAGCTTGTTCGGTGGGAGGAGCGTGACATGCTCGCAGCGCAACGAACAGCAGCCGACGGTGTCCGCCTCCTCGTCGCCCTTCTCGTTACCCGCTCGAAGCGCGAGTTTGTCGATGAAGTACATGGCGGTCGCGCGTTGGCGCTCCATCATCTGCTTGGTCTTCAAGTCGGCTTGGTAGTCCGCACGAATCCTGTCGACGTGTTTCTGCGCGGGCGGTAAGGTATACTGAATGTACATGGCAGCAGTCTCATTCCACTTACCTTCAACTCGCGGGCCTTCTCGAACTTTTGCATGTCGCTCTGGCCCTTGAGAGAACTGCCAGCCGCCAGGAAGACGTACTTGTAGTTGCCGTTGACGTTCTCCACCCAGTTAGCCAGCCAGGTGACGGTGTTGTCGTGTACAACGTCTTTCCACTTCCCAGGCACATTGGGAGTGGGCACGGGCGAGTCCTTGCCGATGTTGATGGTGATATCCTCCGGGCGCAGACGATGCTACATAGCGCGTCAGCCTGGCTGGATACAACGTAGAGAAACCGATCATACCTTGAGCGCGCCCTTCTTGGGATGGTCACCACGTCCACGGAACAAACCTGGAGGCTCGATGCGGAAGTTGCCAACCTTCTCTTTACGGCCGTCGAGAGTACAATGCGTGTACGGCGCCTCGAGCTCGTCCTTAGCGGCCTTCGCTGCCTTCTTCTCTGCGGTAGTCATCGATTTCTTCTTCTCTTTCTCCGACTCGAAGTACTCGTACATTGGGCGGAAGTCGCAGAGCTCGAACTTCGTAATCTTGACGCCATTCCTCTGCGATTGACCATTGAGCGACGCGACGCTGAGATATTTGTACGCGAAATACATACAGGAGGGTACTTCTTCAGAACCTTCAAGAAATCGTCGAAGAAATTCTTGTTGAACGTCACGTCCTGAGCGTGAGGCGACTCAATCAATGCGCCATAGAACCCTGCCACTTCCTCAGACTCGACCGGCAAGTCAACGGGCTCCCCTGCGTAAGGCCTTAGCGGCTGCATATATCGACGAAACCGAACATGACATACCATTATACTTCATCTTGACATGCTTAGGAAGAGGCTCGTAGGCAGGCGGGAAGTATACTCCGTTATGTTCCAACATCGTCCACTTAACGGAGCCGTCACGCGCGGCGTTCTGCTGCTCCCACCACTTATACGTATCCTCGTCCATCTCTTCCTTCTTCTTCGACGCAAGTTTGGAGTCCTCTGTCTCCTCCTTCTTCGCGCCGCGTTTCTTAGGCTTGACGTCCTCAGACGCCTCCGCCTTGCCTTTGCCCTTCGTCTTCTTGGCCGCCGGCGTCTTAGTGGCGCGCTTCTTTGTGAGCGGCTTGTCATCCTCTGAGGGACTGTCGTCCGCATCGCTCTCGTCCTTCATCTTCCGCTTGACCCGCGGAGGGGCCTTCCGGGCTGGAACAGGCGTTCCGTCCTCAGACTCAATGTCCGGCTCAGACTCCTCCTTCTTGACCTTCTTCGCGGGACGTCCCTTCGGTTTTGCCTTCCCGTTAGCCACGCGCTTAGGCTTGGCGAGAGGCGCGTCGTCCTCATCCTCGGAGGACTCGACCACCGCCTTGCTGCTGGTTCGCGCGCGCTTCCCATTGGCAGTAGGCGCTTTAGTTGTAGTCTGTTCGACCGCGCCTGGCATGGAAATAGCAGCAGACTTGGACTTGGCTGGAGACGACGCGAGTGGTTTGTCGTCTTCGCTCGAAGACTCGGACATCATGGCCGGCTTCTTGCGCTTCAACGAACGCACGTCTGGGGTCATCGGTTCAGATTTCGTACGCGTGGTTTGCGACTAAGTCCAGCCGGAGGATCAATCAAGCTGCTCACTCTCCGCCATACTTGCTCAACCACTCACCAGCGGCATGTCATCGTCCTCGCTCATCGGAGAGTCGCTCAGCACTCGTCCGTTGCCGTTCTGGATAACGTGACCATTCTGCGTGCCTCTCGCAGAGGGCTTCACGGAGAGAGGCGTGTCGTCGTCGGAGAGCATCGAGATGTCGCCCGACATGAGTATAAACAGAGGAGATGCAGGAGAGGCGACGTGGTGGTGGAGGGGAGGCAAGCGAGGAAGGGACGTGAGACAAGAAAAGGGTGGCTTGGGGACGGTGCCAGCTCCAATCTGTTGAAGTATCACCGAGCCTGCCCTGAACACACGTCACGCGGCACGAGGACAAGCGCCCGTATGGCAGGGAACTCGGTGGACGTTTGGCGGAGGCAACAGCCCCAGTCCACCTGCCCGTCCTCGTCCTCGCGCTCCCTGTCCGATTCAACTCGTTCGTGCCCCCCCTGTACACCATGCTCACCTGCTTACGCATCCCTCGATATCCAGATGGCCACTCCGCCCGACCCCCAGCTCTACCGCGACCCCTGGGCGAAGCGTGAGGCCTGGCGCAAGCACCCCGTTTTCTCCCGCCGTGCCATGTTCGCCAAGGCCTTCCCGGGCTTCGGCGTCGCAGTCGTTGCGTTTACCACCTACGTGATTGCAGAGAACATGCTCACAAAGGAGAAGAAGCCGGCGCACTGAGTCGTCGCCGAGTCTACCACCATGCATACTGAGCACGTTCATATGGGTACGCCCCCATCTCCTTCCCTCACCTCGAGGCAGACTTGACCGTCCACCATATTTGGCATCGGCGCAGGTTCACCCTAGCGCACTTCGCATCACCGCGGGGGTGCCTAGCTCGCCTTGCAGCCCCTCGCCACATACAGGCCTCAAAGCTGCATTGTACCGCCTTCAAATGATACTGCGGCCGATCTCCCTCTCTGTACGGCCCGCTGGCCCCGAATCGACGAACATATCCACCTGCTATGTCATATTTAGCTTGATGCAAACTTGCTGGTTGACCCTCCTCGTGCTAGCGATCAGGGCAATCCTGAACAGCATCGTTCTGCCTGCGGTGGGCGGTGCGGCCAAAACCTATGCGTGATCTCACTCCAAGACTTGGACGCAGTCGACTATCCTGCCGGACGCTGTTCTACATCATCTCAGGGTTTCCGTAGCCAATAAGCATCGGGTAGTTGTCTTCTAAATCGTTCGAAGATGATATTCTACACATCATCCCGCGACACTCGCGAACTGCGTCAGACCCTGGCAGCGTGGCGAGGGCGCTTGCGCGCCTACGAAGGTCAAATAGGGTAGCGCCCGTGCTGGGTTCCACCACTTGGCGGGTGTAAGTCATCATCAAATCCATCATTTTCTGGTCTCATTACTTGACCATTCGTGAGCAGACTAGCGCATACGGCGGCATCGGTCGTGCGCAGTCCCGACGCCGTCGGCGGCTTGGGACTGGCGCGGTGTGGCAAGAGGGCGGCCAGGCCCTAGAAAGCGGGTATACGTATCCGGCTTCTATGCTCTTAATGGCCACTCTCCTCCAACGATGCGGCTCAACGGAGCTATCTTCCGGTGCTCTGCCGTGCCTATCATTCGGTGCGTGATATGTCGCACGTTTGAAACCAGTATGCTCAACTCTTCCGCAGGTGTGTTGAATACGGCAGCTTGCAATTCCCCCGCAGGCATTTTTGCAGAAGCTACCGCGCTTCGTTCATCCCCGCCTTTGAAGAAGTGTTGGTCCATGGGAATTTGCCACGGCCTTCGTATGCTTCCGCTTTCGAAGCCAGGCAGCCATCGATATGCCAACACTCATTCTATGCTAGAATCGATAACAGCTGTCCGCTCACATGATTATGCGCGGCATTCAGACGTCGCGCCGACGCGTGCCGGGCCTCTGCTGCCACAACTGTCCGGTTCCTTATCCCTTCCAAGCATGTAATCGAGGAACGAGGTGCGTGAAGTGATTATCACGCTCTTCCCAGTGTCGGCACCGACGCTAACTCGGGTGAGTGGCATTACGTGCACCTCGCTCGGGGGCCCACTCTGGCTTACTGTGGCGCTCTTCTAGCAGGTCTAGCGCACGGGTGTGGGTTGCAGGCTCAGGCGGCCCGCTAATGCATCGGATGTTCAGGAACATTCTGATATGGGAGCGCGCTCGGTGGCACTCCCGCGTTGGTCTTGCAAGACGTATGTCGCGGTTCCGGAAGCAGCTGGTAGAGACGCGCAGTAGCCGTCTTGCCCGCTTCCACCAAGGTAACTATGCCTTTTCGGTCGTGTCAACAAAGTCCGTCGAGCTCATGACTTTTGCATGGCAGGCTAAGGCAGGGCTTCGCCGCTCACTAAGCAGCGGAGATCCATTGAACACGGAGACCGCATGGCACCGTTGTGGGCTCTTGTGTATACCTGCGAAATCTGGGCCGCGCTCGGCTTGAGCATTGGGACCTTTGCAACAGGAACCGCCGCTTCGCCCGCCCCGCGATGGCCGGGGCTTTCTTTCGTACCGGTGCGTAAAACATTCAGGCCTGCCACACCGCCGATATCTCTCGCACACAGGAACTGCTAACTTTATCGGATTAGGTACCTGGAGGTAGTCCGACGACTTGGGACACATTCATTCTGTCCTTCGAACAAGGTTGTGCGAGGCGCACCTCGTGCGGGATGCTGAGAACAGCGCGTGTGCGAAAACTATCCCGCGACGCCCATGCGGATTACGGCATTGTCGGCTCAGTTTCAGTTGAGGTGATCAGTATTTCGTACGTCGGACTTGCAGGCGGGTTGATACATGGCTTCCTTTGTGACCGCAGGGCTGCCCTTAGGCTGCAACGCACAGGCACAGATCCTGGGCATTCTCCCCACGCACTCGCCTACGCCAAGCGCATGAGAGCGCTGAGGTTCGCGGAAGAGAAAGCGAGGGAGCCTTCCGATGCGAAACCTCGGGAATCAGGAAAGATACCCAGGCCCGTCAAGAGGCACCTTCGTCGTCCGCCAGCGAGCGCTGCGCGTTTACAGAAGTGAATGGTCGACGCTATAGGCATGTGGCACTTTCCTTGCCACATTGAAGGCTGATACCTTGACGCAGGCAACCGTGTCCAATGGGCATTGAATAGGGTGCTGCGCAAACGACGGCTGTACGGAGGACAACCCGTGGGTGAACCGCCTCTAGCGCGCGCGCAATCTCGCCGCAACAGGCAGGTTGAGCGCAGAACATAGGGCCTCAGATGCACCCCCGGCACGCCCGGTTGACGATCACGAACCAGCGTGATATTCTCGCCGCCTCCCTCGCCATTCCCAGGTTTATCGCCACTGGCCCACCAATACGCTTGACCGTTCCAACCCTGTCCGCCTCGCTCTGACGCACGCGCGGCGCGGCAGCGGGATGGCGTAGGCGCCGGCGGCCAGGAGGCTGATCCGCGAACTATCTGGTGAGTAACGGGCGATCAGTCCGACGGGGCGGGGACTCCGGGGAGTAGGCGACCCCTCCGGCTAACTCACGCAATTTCGGTTATCCCAAGATTGGTCTCGATATGGCAGGTCGTAAATGAAATAAAATTAACACTACGTAGGTCTTGCCTCGTGCATTGCAACGTGCACACCGACGCCGCAGCCTAGCAGGTGCTAGCTCCAGGCGAGGGGCACCAGCAGGCACCGATCCCCGACAGTGTGCCGCATTGGCGATCGGGGGTGCGCATTGCTCGGAGGTGCGAGGAGCAGCGTCGGCATCCGCTGCGAATTGTCGCAGGAAATTCAAGCGTAGCAAGCAAGCCTATAATATTAACGGAGGTAATAGGTGCATAATCAAAGGGCTTATGTGCGGGCGGGAGAATCATGGTGATCGCCGATCGGCTAGCTCCGTCGCCCTCGCTTGTACTCGACCTCGAGCAGTCTCGAGCGGTGAGCACCTTTCGTCACTGGCGCTACGGTGGGGCTGAAACCTGCGCTCACCAGATGTCCCCCCGAGGTGAAGATGCTGATATGTATTATGCTTCGCGCAAGCCGCGCAGAAACCTCACTAAACCTTCTGAGAAATCTCTGAGAAGCCCAGCCACGGTTTCCCAACCCGCCGAGCGAAGGGAAGACGGAGGTATTTGATGCGGCAATCTTAGCCCCGCCCTCTTACGCAGTGCTTTGATCCAGATCTGATCGCCCTCAGATGCTCATCTAGAACGCGCGGGTCCCGGGAATAGTTATCGACTCTGCGTGGCTCGGAACACTTGGGGTTTTCGTCCCAATCATATCTTCCACCTGGCACCATCAACTTGCACTTTCTCGTCTTGCAACACCCACTAATCCATTTTCCGGGGCGTTCCTCCCCCCAGTCCTCTCCTTAAAGAACACTCCTCCAACATGGTCGCTCTTTCCGTGCCTGTGCTCGTTCACCCCACCCCACTCCGCGCCTCCGCCCTCCGTGTCCCCATGGCTTCACCTCACCGCAGGTATACGACACTCATCCTTGACCTGGGCGACGTCCTCTTCTCTTGGTCCTCCAAGACGAACACGCCTATACCTCCCAAGAAGCTGAAGGAGATCCTCTCGTCCCTGACCTGGTTCGAGTACGAGCGCGGTCGGATATCACAGACCGAGTGCTATGACAGGGTCAGCGCTGAGTTCAATCTTGACGCTGCCACCATCGCAGAAGCGTTCCAGCAAGCTCGCGACTCTCTGCGGCCGAACGACGAGTTCCTGGCGTTGATTCGCGAACTCCGTCAACAGACGCACGGTCAGCTTACCGTCCTTGCGCTCTCGAACATCTCCCTCCCCGACTATGAATACATCATGGCTCTCGACTCGGACTGGACGTCGGTCTTCGACCGCGTCTTCCCTTCTGCCCTCGTCGGCGAGCGCAAGCCACATCTAGGGGCGTACCGCCATGTTGTGTCCGAGATGCACCTGGACCCAGAAATGACCGTCTTTGTGGATGACAAGCTGGACAACGTCGTGTCCGCACGGTCGCTCGGGATGCACGGCGTGGTCTTCGACTCCCAGGAAAGCGTCTTCCAGACGCTCAGGAATATCTTCGGCGACCCGATACATCGCGGGCGTGACTATCTCCGCAGGCATGCCGGTCGTCTGGAGACGTCTACGGACGCTGGCGTCGTCTTCGAGGAGAACTTTACGCAACTTATCATCTACGAACTCACAAATGACAAGTAAGTTCGAGTCCGTCGTTGCGCCTACACTGCGTCTGACCGGTCTTCCTTGACAGATCCCTCATCACGACATCAGACTGCCCCCGTACTTGGAACTTCTTCCGCGGTCAGTGGTTCAAGCTTCGTCAGGCGGTTAACCAGGTTACTGACAATCTCCGCAGGAAAGCCCTTGTTCTCGGCCTCGTTTCCCGACGATGTGGATACGACGTCAGTTGCCCTGACAGTGTTGCGCCCACCCCGTGCGCTCGTGAACTCAATCTTGGACGAGATGCTAGAGTACGTTGACGCCGACGGCATCATGCAGGTGACTACCTTCTATCAGTCTTAATTTGCGCCCATCACCTAACGCATGCAATAGACGTACTTCGACCACTCCCGCCCGCGGATGGATCCGTTCGTCTGTGTCAACGTCCTGTCACTCTTCTATGAGTACGGTCGGGGACAGGACCTCCCGAAGACCCTGGAATGGGTATACGAGGTCCTGCTGCACCGCGCCTACATTGGCGGCTCGCGGTACTACATGTCCGCGGACTGCTTCCTCTTCTTCATGAGCCGCCTTCTCCAGCGTATCACCGACCCAGCCGTCCTGAACCGCCTCCGCCCGTTGTTCGTCGAGCGCATGCACGAACGTGTCAGCGCCCCGGGCGACTCTATGGAGCTCGCGTTCCGCATCCTCGCTGGCTCGTCCGTTGGCATCCAGTTCCCACGTGACCTGGAGAAGCTCCTCGCCGCGCAGTGCGCCGACGGCGGCTGGGACCTGTGCTGGTTCTACCAGTATGGGTCCACTGGCGTGAAGGCAGGCAACCGCGGGCTCAGCACCGCGCTCGCCATCAAGGCTATCGAGAGCGCCGTCGCGCGCCCACCCTCCCCCGCTCTATCAACCGCATCGTCGTCGAAACTGGAGGTGCCGAAACAACCGATTCTCCAGCGCCCTCTCAGTCCGCGCCGGCTTGGTGACTTCCTGATGCCCTGGAGGCGGGCACAGCGCGAGGTCGCGGTTTCCAGCTAGAGCATCCGATTCGCCCCACCCCACCCCTTGCCTCGCTTCCTTATCTCCGTCTCCATTGCCCCCCTCCCGGTCCCCGCCGCCGCCGCACCGTAACCCCCCTCCCAGGCGCGGGGCACCAGCTGTAAATATGTATGTACTGTGATGTACCGGTATCGGCGTCAGTCCTTCTCGCTTTGCTAAGTTTCGGTAGCTCTCGGACCGCGCTGTTCTCGCCCTCGCCGCTCATTTTATTACGCCTATCGTAGTAGACCCTCCTCCAATTAGCTCGCCTTCGGTCCCCCGTACGCTTCGGCACTAATACGGACACGAGATGCTCGGGCGTCGTCGCACGCAGATACCTTCCAGCTCGTGTACTCACTCATGTAATTCTAGAAGTCCGTCCACCCACTACTATCACGTCGCTCGTTTTGCCGTTGCTTATCCATGACCTTTGAATCTCGGTGGTCGAATGACCGGGTGTGCAGATCACGTTCGACCCGGGGTGACTAAGGTCCCAACACGTAACCTTGAAGACTGTCGCTGGTGGCGGTGGCACGACTGCCGACTTGGAAGAAGAATCGGCCGCCGAGTCCCGGGCCCAGGAGCATACATTTTACATTAATACATACACGTCATGTTTCATCCTCTGAGGTACCGCTTGTACACCTCGTTCTCGGTCTCCTCCACATACGGGTAACCAAGCTTCTGCAAGTATTCGCTGAATTGCTCCGTGTCCTCGGGAGGCACCTGAATGCCTGCCAGGATTTTCCCGACGTCTGGGAAGGTTGGACGTAGTGAGTACGGGAGCCCGACGGAGCCACGAAGGTGAGCCCGGCACGCACCTGCCCCGTGGTTGCGGTAGTGAAAGAGCGAGATGTTCCAACCCGCATGGAGCCCTTTGAGGAACCTGCGCAGCGCGTCTGGGCGTTCAGGGAACTCTATTGGGCGGCCAAAATTTAGACATTGCTGATGACTAGCCGCAGCAGCCCACGGGGCACGCACCGAACCTGAACAGTCGCTCGTTGGGCACTTCGATAAACCCTCCGATCATGTAGCGGGCGTGGCTTTTCGCCATCTCGTTCTCGCTGATGTCGAAGCCCTTCATGCCCTTTTCTTCTAGCGCAGCGAGCAGTTCGGACACTTCCTTTGCGCGGTCCGTGCTCTGGAGCTGGAACGACAAGAATATCTGCGCGTTTTGCGGGTGGTGGAACCTGTAGACGAATTCTGTGGTCGCACGCGGGTGTATCATGTCGTGCAACGCAACAAAGCTGTTCATCGGAAGCATTAGAACGTGTCGCACGACGATGGTCTCAAGCCGCGGCCGAAGACGCCGGGAGGCCCGCCAGCCGCTGCCTGACCACACGGGACGCACCTTCCTGGCTTCTCCGGTATCTCGACGCTCAGAAGCGCTTCGCGACCTTCCCCGAGCTCTGCACGTTCGGCGACGAACCGCAGCCGGTCGAAGTTCATATTCGCGCCGCTAATGACAGCGACGAACTTCTTCTCAGCGCCGACCAGCTGGTTGTCGACGATGTAGCGTTTCAGACCCGCGAGGGCGAGGGCGCCCGCTGGTTCAGTAATAGAGCGCGTTTCTGATGACAGGAACCCGTCGTCAATTCAGACGGCGTGGGACCAAAACGTTACGGGCGTACCTTCAAACACGTCCTTGATAGCAGCGCAGATTTCGTCGGTGTCGACCTTGATAACCCCGTCCAGAAGGCGCTTACATATCCTGAAGGGCTCCTCTCCGACGATTTTCACCGCAGTGCCGTCGCTGAAGAGCCCTACCTCGGGCAGGGTCACTCGCTCGCCCTTCTTCAGACTGCGATCCATCGCATCCGCGTCTACGGTCTCCGCGCCGATTATTTTCGTCTTCGGTGACCCTATACGTTTGACGTATTCTGAAATGCCCGCAACGAGCCCTCCTCCGCCAACGCCGGCGATGATGCCATCTAGGGTCTCCGGACTAGGCATCTGTTTGAGAATCTCCGCGCCGACGGTACCCTGACCAGCGATAACGAGGGGGTCGTCGTAGGGCGGCACGAAGACGAGGCCATAGGTGGATGCGAGCCGTGCGCACTCGGTCTTCGCTTCATCGAAGTCCTGGCCGTACAATACGACCTTCGCGCCGAGGCGCGAGACGTTCCGTACTTTGATGGATGGTGTCGCCTTGGGCATTACGATCGTGCAAGGAATACCCAAACGAGATCCGGAAAGCGCAACGCCCTGTGCGTGGTTACCTGCAGTGCATTTGTCAATATATATAATTCCAGAGACGCAGCGCGCCTGAACAAGAGCCATAACAGAGAAAGCGTACGTTCTCCCCCAGAACAAGCTAGGAAGACATCGGAGACTGTTCTCCTACTACTAGAACGAACATTACTTGTGTATGTGGATTGTAGACGAGCATAGCCCGTTGTCACTACGCTCTTACGATCCGGAACTCGTTGGGCGGTAGGATAACACTCCAGACAGCCCAATGGTGTTCCGGAGAGAATGCTCATGATAAGGCACATAGAGAGTAGCCACGTCGTGCCAATTGTACGCACACTAACCCGCGCTGCAAGTCACGACGCCCTTCCACCGCTCTTCATCGGACAGGCTGGCCATGAAATTATAGGCCCCCCGGATTTTGAAGCTGAAGACCTCTTGCAGATCCTCGCGCTTGAGCCATATCTGGTTGCCTAGCCTGGTGCTGAGGTTCGGGCAGAAGACGAGGGGGGTCTCCTTGAGCACTTCGTAGACCTTGGACGTCAAGATGAGCCTGAGATAGTCTGGCGTCCCATCAGGGAGCAGGGTGTGTGCCGCAAGCCGCGGGTATGGTGCGGGCGCGATCGGCTCTGGCGCGGAAGATGAGTACTCGACTGTCGCCGACATGGTGTGAGCGCTCTTCCCAGGCAGTAGTGGTCGAAAAGAGCAGGTAGACAGGCACCAGTTCGTAGTTAGTGGACAGAGACTCCGAAGAGGGAAAGGAAATGCCGTTAGCAAGACAAAATGCGCCCGAGTCATTTCCAAAATGGCGCCCGACTCCGAGGAAGTCGGAAACAGATTTCGGTCGATCTCGACGCCTCGCAGTGCACACGTACTCATCACGACATCTGGGCAGAGGGATGGGAAGATGAGAGAGAAATGAGATCAGAGGAGAAAGAGCACTACAGGTACGGTATGATAGGTGAAATATAAGACATGTGTACAGACCAGCGACAGCCCAGCGAGGAGGAAGAGAAACAGAGTATAGCAATGCGATGGAGATCCAAGATACGACACTCGTCGTGTCACCGAGCCAGAGTCCAGAGGTACAGACGATCAGGCCAGGGCGGGTCAGAGCGTCACCCCGCGGCGATCTCGCTCCTTTGCCTTCGCGCCCGGCCCAAATCGTTCTTGGAACCTGATCAGTTCCTCCATCAGTTCCTCCATCATCTTCATCGTCGCATCCTCGCTGGTGGCGCCCGGGGCTAGCGCGAGAGCAGCAGAGTCGAATGGCGGTGCTGCTTTTTCTCGCGAGGCGGGCTTTTCGCTGGCAGCGCCGTCCAAATCCATCCCGTCGGCCCCGGCGTCTGCCAGCGTAGCCGCGGCGCCGTCATGCGCCCGGCTCTCCTGGAGGACCTTATCCAAGGCTTCCTTCCTCCGCATCCGCTCCATCGCCGCCGCCTGCTCTCGCCCGACCCATTCCACGAGCGACCGGACACGTTTGTTCATGTCGCCCACGCTCA
Source organism: Trametes pubescens (assembly GCA_001895945.1). Lineage (NCBI taxonomy): Eukaryota > Fungi > Basidiomycota > Agaricomycetes > Polyporales > Polyporaceae > Trametes > Trametes pubescens. Next base: position 12,839 of record MNAD01000185.1, on the reverse strand, counting down.
TCCGTTTGCTCGGCCACTTGACCTTCACCCCGCGTTCTGTTGTGCGATCTAGGGACTCGCGAGAGTTTCCGTCGAGCACGGAGCCTCGGACTTCGAGTGGGCGAGGGATGTCGGTGGGCAGCATGGGTTCGAGGTGAGCGAGGTAGTCGGGCAGGTTCCACGACGTGAAGAGTGGCTGTTGCGACACGACGTATGCATGGGAGTTATGATATGCACGCGCGGCAGCCGAGTTTCCGCCGGACGCGCTGGCAATCGCGTTGCCCTGTCCTCGCCGACTGTGGTGCTCTGGACCGTTGGTGGCTGGTGATGCAGGGTATATGAGGGGCATGGGGGTATCAGTGAGCGGGGCGGAGTGGCTGGAGGTGATGTGCGAACGCACCTTTGGCGCGGTTGTTGCTCGCCTGTCTGCGATTCGGCGCACTGCTTCCAGCTGAACATACATCACGTGAGTTGACGTCACCGCTGATAGCCGGGCCGGATGCAGACCTTCATCCCCGTCCACCGACGCCATATCCTGCGCCTGCGTTTTACGCGAGGCATTTCGTTTGTTACGCGCATTCGCCGTTCTCGCTGCACCTGCAGAGGGAGGGGGTGGGGGTGGGGCCTTCGGCGCGCTCTGCGGTGTCGGGTCGCGCGGGAGCGCAGATAGCGGTGGCCGATCAGAGGTAATGGACACAGATCTTGTCCGCTTGACCGACGCTCTGGAGGACACGGCAACATCGTCAGACGGCGCGGGGATGGGATGGAGGGGTTGCATGGACTGACGCGTCATCATCTGTCCTCTTCCTCTTCTTCTTCGGATTTGTCACCGACTCAACGTCGTGATCCGGATGTGGGTGTCCGTTTAAAGACCCATTGACACTGACCGCAGAAACCGGGGTGCGTGGGGGGAGGTCGAAAATGCCAGCCTCAGACTTCGTAGCTTCGATCAGCGCTTGCACGCTCTCTTCGTACGCAGCGTCGCGACTATTCATCGTGTTCCGGCGTTTCGGAGCCTTCATGAGGACGGTGGGTGAGTGTGAGCGAGAGTCCCGCGGCGCGTTGGCCACTGAAGGCGTCGTTGGTGGGTGTGAACGCGTCGAGGAGTGACGGGCTCGCTTGACAGTCCATTGCCTACGCGGAACGTCCATAGTCAGAAAGGCAAGGGGATGGGAGGTGGATGGGGACGCACTCGATGAGCTCCGTCCACTGGTCAGGTCGGCACTGCTCGCAGAAGTAGTGCTGAGGCACAAGTTCGGGTTCGGCATAGCCCATACACACGCCATGCTGCCACGCCTTGCACTCCTCGCATTGAGCCATGAATTCGCCCTGGTCGCCCTCATCTTCGCCTGCCATTGAAAGATACGGGCACGGAATCAGCGATCGGCGCGAATGAAAAGGAGCGAGCCACGCACAGATGCAACGGGTGACACCCCCCTCCTCCTCATCCTCGCCAGTCTCCCCCACGCCGTCGTCACCAACGAGCTCGACGTTCTCCTGGTTCTCGTCCTGAGGTATTGTCACGACCAGGGCCATCTTTTCTTTCTCTTTGCCCTTGCGCTTTGAGCGCGACGCCCCGCCGTTGCCGTTGACGCCGTTCTTGGGCAGTTCCTCGAGAGGCTCGTCGATGTCTTCGTTCTTGGCGCGTTTGGTTCTTCCGTTGGTGTGTGAGGGGTTGAGCGATGGCTTGCTGGCGTGGTCTTTGGGCTTGGGGGCCGCCTCCGACGGTGGCGAGCCGGCGGGGGACTTGCTGGAGGAGGGCATTGGACGTCGCCCGGAGCGTCGAGGTTCCTTGGGTGAGGGCGGGGGACCCATGGTCGCGACGTTGGCCATCATCGACGTCGGGCGATGGAGTTGGGAAGTGAGAAAGCTTGCGAGGACGGGATGAGGGTCAGAGATACAATGCCCCCATTTCCCGGCCTCCCAGTTTCGTGGACCATTTTGGTCGATAAGTCCGCTTTTGGACTAAACCCGATTGCGCGGGCCCTCCGCTCCGGCCCTGCGCTCAGCTTTCGTCACCGTGCCTCGCCTCGGATTCTTGTGCTTTCTCGCTCGGACTTGTTCATGAATGGGACACACGACGTCGACGACGCAGGCCGCAACGGCCTGTCGGACGAACTGCACTTCTCCGACAGTGAGAGCGGCGACTCTCCCGAGGTCGACGCGGAGGCCGACGGAGCCGGCGACTACTCGACGCGCTTTGACGAACTCATGAGCGATGGGGAGGATGAGGAAGCTGACCCCGACGAGGATGATGATGAAGGCGGCGGATTCGTGTATGCTGGCGTAGATTCAGACCCCACCGGTGGTTACCGTGACCAGCTGCGCGACGTCCTCGGTGCAGACCACGAGGAAGACGAGGTCGAAGCGGAGGAAGTCGAGCGGTCGCTTGTGCACGAAGTGGAAGAGAACGAGAAATTCGCGGCCACTATCGCGGACGAGGCTGGGGTGAGCGGGACCATGGTCTGCCTCGCTGTTCACGCCTGCTTACGGTGTTGGTGGACCCTCTTTAGCATGTGCAAGTGCTGTCCCCACTTGAGCCACAACCTCTTCTGTCTCCTAAGACTCCTCTACCTTCTACGCCTCCAACCCAGATGCCGAGTCACATTGGAAACGGGACGTCGCCTCACGCCCCTCTGGCAAGACCCTATTTGCATCCTTCGATCTCCCGACTGCGTTCAATCACGCCCCAGCCCTCTCGAACACCGTCTGCTGCGAGCGCCGCCACCCTGCACTCCCATCTCCACGAGTCCGTCTCTGCTGCGCCGTCGCATTTCTCCGCCTTGTCGCGATCATCATCTGTCACGAACCTTTCCGCCCACTTCGCGCATGGCGAATCCCCCCGCGTTCAGGCTCAGCCACCCCGAGAGGTTTTGCGATGGTCCCAGCTTCGACTCATAGGAGAGAACATCTATGCCGGTCAGACTCCGAAGGCGTCGTCACTCCTGGGCGCACAGTCTTCCGGTTCGCCCACTGTCCTCGCGGCGAACGGCCTGATATGCGTTGGGACCGACACGGGCCGAGTCTTGGTGTTCGACTGCAAGCAGACCTTGAGATGTATTTGCGGAAATGAGTCTTCTGGTGAATCACCTTATTGGCCTCGATGTATGCGTTTAGCCTTGCTGACCAGTCATTTATAGAGAAGAGCGTCGGCACTGTGACTGCCCTTGCGCTGTCATTCGACCACACATACATTGCTGTTGGTCACGCTACTGGTCATATCCAGCTGTACGACTTGCGCTCCCCGAAAGTTCCCGCTCGCGTGGTTCCTCCGACCACCTTGGCGTCGGTCGCATCTGGCAGACAAGAGGGCCACATAGTTGGCTCCCGGATCGTCAGCATCGGCTTCGTCGCGGGCCGCCACACAGCCCTCGTCTCCGCCGACGACAGTGGTCTGGCGTTCTACCACAGTCTGGGAAAGGTGTTCTTCGTTGACGCGACGGATATCTTGCGCATCCTCGGAAAGTACCCCGACGAAGACGCGCCTGACGCGCCTCCTGCCCTTGGACATCGATTCCGCCGAAGAAGAGGGCGGAAGCCCACTACCATCCTCTCCATGGTTCCACTACCGCTCGGTACTTGCACTCACCCGACGGACAGCTATAACCTTGTCGCTCTTCTCACGCCGATCAAACTTGTCATCGTGGGCCTGAAGCCGTCGCCAAAGACCTGGTATAGGCGCCACCGAGAGACCGACGAAGAAGTCGCTTCGAAGTCTAGGTTCAAGGGCACGCTCGCGTGGTTCCCGAGTGTATCACTCGCCGCCGATCTCGCCTCGGCTTCCGAGAGGGACAGCAAGAAGAGCCAGGTTAACGGCACACATCCGTCTTCGACTCCGACGCTAGCCTACTCTTGGGGCGAGACCCTGCACTTGCTCCGCGTGTCTGAGGATAAGGTCACACAAAGTACCAAGGATGCCAAGACGGGGAAGGTCAGCAAAGTCGAGGTTGGGCGGATCGTGTTCGAGGAGATGGGCAGCTGGACAGCCAGTGACGACATCCTCGCTCTCCAATGGCTGAATGTCAATGTGGGTTCGTTCTCTCTGATGGCCTCTGCGGCTAATAACTTGCTCACAATATTCGGTGTAACTAGCAAATCATCGTCCTCACCCCCACCGCCTTCGAAATCTACGACGTCCGAACTTTCAAACTCGTCGAGCGCGAACACTTCGATGCGTGGACCCTGGTCTCCCCTGTTCTTAGCCATACAACGAACGGCTCGCTCACGTACTCAGATGCGGTATCCGAAGTCGCGCACAGTGTGCGCATGTACAAGGGCAAGATCTTCCTCCTCGTGAGCTTCACGCTTGTCTATAAGCGGTGCTTGCCTGACATATCCATCTCAGGGACAACATGGGGTACAAGTTGGGACGCTCCTCACCTGGGCGGATCGCATTTTGTCATTCGTCGCCGAGGGTGATTTCCTCAGTGCCATTGACCTCACCCGGTCATACTACGTGGGAGAGGCGCCTGGGAACCGAAATGGGCTTCCTGACGACCCCGAGAAACTGAAGGTCGTCGTTGGGCAGAAGTTGCGCGAGCTTATCGTGGCATCCGCCCGATACGCGTTTTCGGAGGACCGAATGATGGATGGTACACACGTCACGCCGGATGGGAGGGGCGTTGACCGAACGGACTTGTTTGAAGGTCTCGTCTCGACATGCGCTCGTGCGTCCATGGCGCTGGACGAATTCGAATTCTTCTTTGAGGACCTCTTCGGGTACTACGACAATACCGGGATTGCGACGATCTTCCTCCGGCAGCTGGAGCCATTCATGCTCAGCGGCGAAATTCGACACGTTCCGCCATGGATCACTCAGCGGCTTGTCGCCTTGCACGACGCGGAGAACCGTCCAGATCTCGTCGAGCGGCTCATTTGGCACATCGACCCGGACTGTCTGGACGTCAACCAGGCTATCATGCTATGTCAACGACATAACCTCTACGACGCCCTCATCTACGTGTACACGCGCGCTATCCGGGACTACGTGTCACCCGTCGTGGAACTTCTTGGTCTCATCCGCCGGGTCCAGCAATGGCGGAGACAGCGCGCGGAAGCTTCGCCTACCTCTTCCAGCTTCATGGACGAGCAGTCTATAGAGCCCGTGGTCCTCAACGCGTACAAGATCTATCCCTTCATGGCCGATACCCTAACAGGCCTCACATACCCATCCGAAGAACCCCTCCCCGAAGATGAGGCGCTTGAAGCGAAGAACGCCGTCTACAAGTTTCTGTTCTATGGGCGATCCAGCGTCTGGCCGGAGGGCGAAGGTGGAAAACTCGTCCTTACGTCAGATGAAGAGAACGGCGTCGAACCGACATATCCCTATGCCCGTCTGCTCCTTCGTTTCGACCCGGAAGCATTCCTGCATACCCTGGATCTGGCCTTCGAGGATGCGTATCTGAACGACGACACCCGCGGTGTCAGCCGGTTTGTCATAGTGAAGATCCTCCTCGACATCCTTGCCTCTCCGGAGCTAGCCCAGGAAGAGAGGACCTTCATCCACATCTTCGTTGCCCGCAACGTGCCCAAGTACCCCCAGTTCATCCAGATCCAGCCCACCGTGTTGCACAATATCCTTATCGGTCTAGCCGAGGATCCAGACACGAGTACGCGGGAAGATCGCCAACTAGCCGCCGAGTTCCTTCTCTCCGCCTACACCCCCCATGAGAGCCACCGCATTCTGCAGCTTTTCAAGCACGCCGGCTTCTACAGGATCCTTCGCTCGTTATACACCCAGGAGAAGCAGTGGCCAGAGCTACTGGGAACCTACTTGGAAGACCCAGACCTGCCTCCCCACGACGTGTTTACCTCTCTTCACGACGTCTTGAAAGCAGCCAGGAGGGCGAACAAGGGCAAGGTTCCTGCGGCAGTATCCGAAAAGCTGCTGGAGTCTCTACCCGACCTGCTGGTCTCAGATATCTCTAACACCGCCGCGCTCGTGGACGAGTATCTTCCCGATGACCATGAAGCCGCCCTACACGCTTTGGGTCCGAACGCCGAGCACGAGCGCTTCCTGTACCTGCGGTACTTGCTGCACCCGGACCGTCGGAAAGCCGCCGAAGACGACATTGCTCTTCCTCGGAAGTCCGTCGCCTCCCCTAACGTTCCCCCCTGGCTTCGACAGGCCTATGTTTCCCTGCACTGTCGATTCGAGCCCTCAGATATCATCCCCGCACTTCGAGAACTACCTCACGGGTACCTGGATGGCCAAGAAGCAGCACGGACGTGCGAGGAGAACGAAGTGTTTGATGCCGTCGTGTGGCTCGTCAACCACGAGGGCGATCCCCAAAATGCCTTGTCCAAAGCAGAGTCGTTCGATAAACGACTATCCACGCGCATAGCAGACGCACTCGCATCTCCGGATGAGTCCGCGGCCGCCATCTCCGACTCCCTAGGGAAGCTGCAAGCCGTTGCGGAGGCCGCGACCGCCACATGTGTAGAGCGTTCTCAGCCACCATCCGCCGAGGTCCCGGTCGAAGACCTCTGGTTCCAGCTACTCAGCAGTCAAATCGACTGCGTCCAACGCGTCGCGAGCTGCTGCTCACTCGAGGCTCTCGGGCCCTCGGAGGGTGCCCCCTCAGACGACCCCCGTGTACAGCGCGAGCACAACGCGATCTCCGCTTTGCGATCACTCGTCCACAAGACGTTCACTGCGCTCATGTCCGTCAGCTCCACGCGCGCAGTCTCCTTCCCGCGCTTGTTCAAGCGCCTAGTGGGCTCCGCGTCCGCGTCGACAGCCCACGTCTCGAAGGGCACTCTGTACACGGAGTTCCGGACGATTTTGACAGGCATGCTCGAGTCGTTCCGCTCGGAGGGCGACATGCTCGTGATCACGAAGCACCTCGTCGACCGCGACGTGTTTGACACCGTCGCAGAGCTCGTCGCGGAGCGCGGCAAGGGGTGGGCGCCCGCGCGCGGGGCGTGCTCGGGGTGCGGGGTCTCGTTTGTCGGGAGCAAAAAGGCGGGAGAGGGCGAGGCGGCGGAGCCGGAGAACGAGAAGATCGTTGTGTCACGGACAGGAGCGATATACCACAGTAGATGTTTACCGTCTGACTTCCATGCTAATCACGCCGTCAATGTACAGTAATGGCACACGTTCGGGGGCTATACCTATATGCTTAGTTATTTGCAATGCTATTGTATCAAAGTTAATGCGAGAGAGTCACCATCAGGACACCGCGCTGTTCGATATATATCTTGGGCCGTTTGAGTTTAGACGCGACGGTAGCTAGTAAGTACGCCTATGACGGATGGCTTTGATTTCTTGTAGTAGTATTGAAACGATAGTATAGGAGCCGATCTGTATGCTATGCTCACAGTCGTCCGTTGCCCTCCTTGCTTAGTGAATCACCAATCAGCGGACTCGTATCCACTGGTAGTGGCGTTTCGATTCACTCCAGCAGTACATACATTCATACACTGCGAGTACCGGTCATGTACGCTACATACTATGTGTAGTGCGGGATGCACTTCTTGACATTGTTGAGCTTTCCGCCACAGATCATCCGATCGCGACTGCCCAATTACCGACGGCCGTTCGTCCCGGCGGTCGAGTTTAACCCCGGCACGACCACCATACGTCCAGTCACCTCGTGCGCCTTCAGCGCATCAAGCGCCGTATTGATGTCCTCGAGAGCAACGACCGTGACATTGGGACGAATGACGCCCTGGAAGAAACCGGTCTTCTGTCAGCGCCAGCGCGAGGGCGGCACGAGCACTCGAAACGCACCTGAGCAAGCAGATCGAGCGAGGAGCGCATATCGTCCTGCGACCCGTAAGTGCTGCTAGACACTGTGGCACATATCCTGAATGTCAGTGCCATTGAATGAAGGCGGCAGTGAGCCGGGCACATACCGGCAATGTTGGCCGCGATGAGGTCCGCCGAGGCGAAGCTGAGGCTATCTGCGCTGAACCCGACCTGGTTCCGCCACCGTCAGCCAAATATGCTTCGGTTTACTATGGTAGACCTGGGGAATAGGCTTACTATGACGATCCTCCCGGGGTTTGCCAAACCGTCAATGCCCTCCGACACAGTGAGCGCCACCGCAGCCTTGGACAGCTCGAAGCCTACGCGCACGATTAATCCTCGGACCGCACAGCGACGATATCCCGCATCGTATAAAGACACGTACTCTGGACGGTCGCGACGAAGTCGATCACCTTGTCGACGTGGAACGTCCCGTTGCCCGTCACCGCCGTGAGATCTTCGAGGTCGAATGCCTGCTCCGCGCCAAGGTCCAGCGCGAGCTGCCGCGCCTCCGGTCGCAGGTCCACCGCAAAGACCGTCGCCCCGAGGTGCAGAGCGAGCTGGACGGCCTGGTGCCCCAGCCCGCCGACGCCGTAGATGAGCACGCGGTCCCCGGTGGTGACTTGCGCGACGTTGTTGACCGCCTTGAACGCGGTGACCAGCGAGTCCGACGCCAGCGCTGCGATCTCCGGGGCCAAGCCGTCTGGCTGTGCAGGGTAATCAGCTTAGGCATAATCAGCATGGGAGGTAATGGAGACGACGCACGACCGGGACGAGCTGCCCCTGGTTCACGAGGACGAACTCGGCGTAGCCGCCGTCGAGGCCCGTGCCGGTGCTGAAATGGAGCGGGTCCGGCTGAGTGAGATCCACGAGATACACCCCATAGAGCTGGGTCAAGCTGATGTTGGAGACACCCGGTCCGAGCCTGAGCAAACAGAGGTCAGTGACAGCGCCTGCACAGCAGCATGAAACGCCGTGCTCACTGGGCGGGGGTGCCGACAATCTCGTGACCCAAGATGTAGGTGCGCGGATCCGGGCGCGCAGCGGAGAGGTAGAATACGTCCGAGTGGCAGATGCCGCACGCGGCGACCTTGAGCAGCACCTGGCCTTCGCCGGGAGTGGGCACGGGGAAGGCGGGATCGAGCACCACTTTGTAGTGTCCGGGTGTGTAGACTGCGGCGAGCATCGTGTCCGCCACTGCAGCGGACACGAGCACCAGGAGCGTCGTGAGGGTACTGAAGCCAAACATCGTGGATGTCGATTTGGGTATGAGGGGTAGAACACCTCAGGGAGCTCAAGTTGTCCTCTCCATAACGACATTGAGGGCCTTTTATACTGTCGAACATGGCCAGTAACGCTCGACGCCTTGGTACAATCGGAGTCGTCCGACGACTCGGAAGACTTGAAAGAGGCACTAGGGATGCCGTGCCGCCATTTGGGCATAGTACCTGGCCACATGGTTCGCTGAATCAGTGCGATACAATGTTTCGACTATCGCAGCAGTGCGCGCGGCGTCTGGGCGGTGTTCGAGTACCTCGATGACGAGATATTGGGTGCCCGGGGGGACAGGTGCCGAAGGCTTTCGAGCCCGCCGTTGTTGTGGAATGGACGATAGCGCGTGGCTACGACCTGAAAGACGTGCTCGGTTATGCGTTCACAGGTCAGCATACCTGCAAAAACGTGTAAGCCAAAGTTGAGACTGTATTTGACCCCCGAGGCAAAGTAAGCCCGGTACGTACAGTGGTATGAAGGACGACGTAAATGGATCCGTAGCCGCATCCGTCTGCGCGTGGAGATCTCTATCAGGCGCGAAGCGTGGGCGTTGGAAGAAAACCATCAGTCGGTGAAAGCGTCTACGGGAGAGGATCAATACATACGCACCCATTATGGTACTAGGTGAATTACGGCGTGGACGCGGCGGACTGTCCAAGCTGCGCCCGACTTTGGAGTGCCTGAGAGGACTAAAATTGGCTGCAGGCGTTAACTTGTGAGTCACTCCGCCGGTCGGCGTACCATGAGGAAATCAAGCTGCCCGGGTCGCAACATATGATGGGAAGGAACGAATAGAGGCTTACGGGGTGAACATCGCACATACTCAGCAGGCGTTCTACTAAGCGCCAAGAAGGCTTCATAGCGCATTTAATCATTCGCAAGTACCGGTGATCCACGGCCGGAGGGATACATACAATAAAGCATCTGTGCAAGACACAATCAGTGTCGAGTACTGGTGCCGACGAAGCCTAAGGCCTGAAATATAGAGCACTCACTATTGATGGTCGAACCGGACCTCGCCACCTCCACCAGACTCTATATCGCGACCCCTATTGCTTCGACCTCTCGGCATCGCGCCTTGACACTGGATACTACTGGTATACCTGCATTCGCGCCTCGCCGTGATAGAGCGCGCTCGCTCCGACTAACGAAGTACATCGACTTCCGCGCCGAGTCTTGCAATCGACCTTCTTCAGCCACTGCAGCGACTCTTCCGAGGAGGGAGTGTTGGTAGCTTCTACAACCTGGTATGTTTCGGCGATGAGCGAATCGAAACATATGTGAAACAAGCTTAACTTCTCAAGTTAGCGCCGCTGGTGATGTCTGTAAGCGCCAAGGCGACAGTCCTGCTCGATGGGCTCCCTCCATCGGCGTAAGTTCGATGGTGAGAGTGGGGAGATCGACGTCGAACGACGAGTCACTCCGATCGTAGACACTGTGAAGAGAACGCGACAGGCATGCCCGCCGTAAGTGAGAGTCTTCACCCGCATCCCGCACGAGCCCGGGCGCGCATATAAGGAGGTCTGCGCCTGCTTCGCGCACCCTCCTAATATGCTCCGCCTCGCTCTTCCCCGCGCTGCAACCCTCACCCGTGCGCTCCGTCCTCACTACGCGCCGTTCTCCCGTACACACATCAGCAACTTCAGCACCACGATGGCGAAGTTCCAGCCCAACACCGAGCCTCCGAAAGGCTTCGCGATCTTCAAGAACCTGGAAGGGGTCGCGGCTGATAGCGACAAGTTCCGAAGGGTACTCTGGACGGGTACACACAGCCAGGTACGCGCGCGCACCTTAGCGGACGAGAAGCGTGTGTTTGACGTCGGATGCTGGTTTGACGTAGCTCGTAATCATGACCGTCCCTGTTAACGGAGAGATTGGCGAGGTAGGTTCATGTCAGTTCGCGGCATATATGCGCTGACTTATTGTAAAGGAAACCCATACCGTCGACCAGCACCTCATTTTCCTGTCAGGCAATGGACAGGCCATCGAGGGCGGAACGAAGGTGACGTCGTATTCGTATAGACAGAGGGAAACCTCAACCTCTGAGATCTGACCCTCGGTAAAGACAACCGACATACATCCGGGCGACCTCGTCATCGTGCCTGCAGGCACACTGCACAACGTGAGTGTATATGCAGATGCATGTTACAGTCCATCGTGCTTACCGGCGGCTTCCATAGTTTAAGAACACCGGTGCTACTCCGTGGATCGTCGCCACTGTAAGCTGAGGCGCGCGTCACTTTCCAGGTTCGCTACTGACATTAGTGCCTACTCGCAGGTTTATGCGCCTGCAGAACACAAGGCAGATACCGTCCATGACACACTGGAGCAAGGGGAGAAGTTGGAGGACGAGGGCAAGGACGAGCCACCGTCTTGGGCGAAGGAGAAGTAACTCATAGGCGCTTGCAAGATAACCGCCCCCGGCGTGTATGTGTGCAGTTGTGTATGATGAAGTGCAAATCGCTGTATAGCTTCGCATTATAATCCCTGCGGGTTGAATGAGTTCGTGGGCGCGAAACAACTGCATACAATGAGCGCACCTATTGTACATCCTATGGCACCGTAGATCCAGTCAACCAATAAATACTGCGCCCAAATCTCGACTTCTTATGCGTTGTGGTAGCTGCGGCGCTGAGGTTGCGTCGTTTTAGGCTCTCCCTTCACCTCCACACCACCCTCTTCAAGCGTTTTCACCAAAGTATGCTCATCATGTAAGCGGTGGACGTCGTCAGACCCACCGATGGACGTGCCCTGTGCAGTAACATTACATTTGCGCCATCATTGGAAAAAGTCGGAAGGAATGGGCATACCTGCAGGAGGATGTTCGGTACAGTTGACCGTCCCGTCAACCGCGCCAAAATCGACTGTATCTGGGGCCCGTCCGAGCGCACGTTGATCTCGACGATCTTCGGCGCCGGCACGAGGGTGTACGACGCCAAGAGCGCCTTCGCCCGGATAGAGTACCTGCGCGGACCGAGGCCGTAAGCACCGGGCGCACGCCCACGTGAAGCGCGGGACTCACGGGCAGTACGTCTTGCTGAACACGACGAGCGGGTACTGCTCCTTGACGCGCTTCACGTGCTCCGCCCAGTCGTAGTCCCCGTCGGGCGCATACACGCGCAGGTCGACGGGCTGCGTGCCGTCGACCGCGACGCTCCCGAGGCCCTCGACGCGGATCGTGCCCGTGTCCTCGTCGAGGCGGCGCTCGGGGTGCGCGACGAGGAAGTGCAGGAGCGCGTCGATCTCGCGCACGTCTGCGTGCGCGCCCTCGCCCGCGAGCTGCGGCTTGGCTTGCGCGACGCGGCCCGCGCGCGAGGAGCTGGGGGGTGCGAAGCCGAAGCCGATGTCCTTGAGCGAGGGTGAGAGCGAGAGGAAGGCTGGGGCTCCGTACAGCCAGACGTAGAGCGCGCCGGCGAGCGCGAGGAGGACGAGCGGGAGGAAGGTGCGGCGCCGCCGGTACGGGGAGCCTGCCCAGGGCCGGGCGGTGGGTGCGTGGTATTTGCTCGACATGCGGAAAAGAGGGACTTGGAGGGAGCAGCTGCGGCCAGGAAGGAACGGGAGAGAGCGACTTCGCCTTTTAATGGGCTCCTTGGGTCGTGGTTGCGGAGAGAGATGCGGGCGGCGCGTAGAGGACGCGGCGTTGTGTGCGTGGGACTTAAGTAACGCGAAACGGCACTGCGGCGCGGGGCAGGGAGTGTCAATCTAAGGTGTGGCAGATCGCAAGGCGCGTGAGTATGGCTGTGAGTCTTCGACTCTCCATCGCTCCGTGTGGGACACCAATGGGGGTGGGTGATTTGTTGGCAGATGACCGCGCAGCTGCCCGACGACGACGAGCGAA
>MNAD01000184.1:0-83082 GCA_001895945.1 Trametes pubescens | reverse complement strand
TCTTCTCGTTCTCTTGCCCGTCCCGTTTTGGAAGACCCCCTATAACGGCTGGTTACAAGACTACTACTGACATATGTATTGTGCGCGGTGCGCCTCGCGGCCACTCCGTCTCGTCATATATACGCACCGTGGTACAACCATGCACCTTGCAAGGACAGGACAGAGCGAGTGGATGTACGAGCTGCGACATCGGTTCCGACGACAGTCTCGTAGGACGGGGACATGGATAAACCTGAAAAAGAAGACAAGAAAAATAACCGACTACCCCCGGCGGGACTCGAACCCGCAACCCCCAGATTCATCGGGGAGTAACCCTCCGTAGAAGTCTGATATCATAGCCATTAGACAACGGGGGCTTGCCTCAATATTTCTCTGGAGCATATATAGCTGTGTATATTTCCCTGGCAATGACCTACTGTTCTGGCAGGCGTATGCATTCGAAAGCCTTGTCATGATAATGGTGCGTAACTTAATCTGAGGAAATTTGGGCCTGCTTTGTGAGCCTCTCACCAGCCACGCCGTGTTAGTAAAGTACGCGTTATAAGCTTAGCTGTAGGTCGGCCTCATCGCTACCATTTAACACCTCTAAGTTCACATAGAGCGACCCAGGCCAGCATCCAATTGCATCACCCAGATGACAATGTACCCGTCCGATCCAGTCCCCCTGCGGCGCCCGCGCATTCGCGTCCCCGGCCCCGTCCGCACCGTCTGTGTGAAATAAAACGGTTACGCGGACTCCCGACCCCTGGCACTGCCGCTCGATCTCGTGCAAGTCGTCGACCATCTCGCCATGCTCAATCATTGGGTTCCCGCAGAAGCCTCCCCGTGGCGGCGGGCACGGCTGCATCACCAGCACCCGCACGCTCGGGTTCGTTCGGGGAGGGGGTGGCGGTGGGGGGCTCGGCGGGCTGAAGCTCCCGGGGATATGCACGACCACAGCGGGGTAGCGCTCGACTTTGACCCCAACCACTCGTGCCAGCTGGGAGACGTGTACGTCGGTGACGCCGGTGACGCGCAGGTGCGTGAGGCGCGGGGCGTGCTCCGCCCACATCGGGAAGGCGAGGTCGCTCACGGTGAAGTCGGAGACGATGTGCAGGTGCGTGAGCTGGGGGAATAGCGGGGGCCCACTCCCGCCCTCTGCGAAGAGCGCCCTCGGCTCTCTGACGTCTACGAGGGCGAGCTCGCGGAGGTAGGGGAGCGGCTGCCCGATGCAGGGGAGCTCCAGCTGGCCGCCGAAGGTCATACCGCTGTTTATAGCGAGGGTCTGGAGGTCGGGTGTGATGAGGCGGAAGAGCGTCCGTGCGGCCGCGAGGTACCCTGGCGAGGCTGTTGGATCGGGGGTCCGCTGACGACCGCGTGAGGGCCATACATAGATGTCCACGTCCTCCGTCTCGAAGTCATCGAAGTCCGATGGGAGCGCAATGTCTTCGGAGGACGCCGTGCGCGAATTTGTGCTTGACTGTGAATCTCGATAGGCCAGGCAGCGTTCCCTACGTGGAGACGGAGAAGGGGAACGGCTTGCATCCCCGGGGCGTGTACCCGTGCCACCGATACTGGGAAACATGAGGAATAGGTGCTGAATACGAGGCTTGTCCCTAAACGCGGGATCGCATTCGCGCTCGTATAGCATCATGAAGCTCCGCAGGCAGCGAGGGTGGACGATGAGTATGATGGAGCGGAAGCGCACTGTCCGAGAGGCGGAACGAACTCCCTTCGACGTAAGGGATAGCGAGTTGCCCGTGCGTCCGCCGTCTGTGCAGGCGAGTTCGAAGATCCGCTGTAAGGTCTCTAGCGGGAGGGAGTCCATCGCGATGGGTAACTTTGAAGGACGTGAGCTCTGATACCATCATATATGTATCTCTTCTGGGCGCCACGCATCTCGACTGCGCCGCTATAGTGCGCTTGAGCTTGTGACAAGCTTCTGTAGACAGTATGGCCTACTCAGCTCTGGAAAGTGCCATCAGGTGCTCTGAACGTGCAGCCTGGTCAACACAGAACACTCGAGAAGTGCGAAACGAGTCAAAGTCTTGAGCCGGTCGCGTGGTCGACGCTGCTTCGGTTTCATTCGCCGCGGCGCCTGCGACTGCCGCCGTCTCACTGGCCCAACCTGAAGGTCACAGAAGAGCTGATTAGTCCTCGTCTTGCATCGCTGTCATAGATAGACTAGGAACTCAAAGTGACATGGGCATCATGGCGCAGCCGTATTTATACACATGCTCGGATGTTGCCTTCGATATTGATCTCCGCTCTACAAGACTCGATAGTTTGCTAGATATGTGTTCTTTCAGAAATTTGAACGAGACGATCATAGATATCAGCGATCATATACGACGTACCCGTCTTCATTGCTGGTTCTCAGACATGGATTCGCCCGCACTTGATATGTCAGGTTCTGCTGATTTGTGATTGTTTTTTGAGTTCTTGTCAACACACCATGGTCCTGCAATGGTCCCGTAATGGAAAAGTACCAACAGAACGTTTCATATTTTGAGTACGAGTCTTCTCACCGGGCGTCGGAGTAATTGCGCGATCATCGGTAGGGGTGCTCAAACCAGACGTGTACTCGACGAGACTGTCTGGGTCAGCGGTAGATGGTCCAGGCGACCGAAGGTGGCCGAGTGGATTTCATCTACGTCAGCTAATGAAGATCGGCGTTGTGAGCTCGCATCGTGAAGCCTAGAAGCAGTCAAAGATCACGTACGGTGCTCGTCATAACTGAGATTCAGTCCTCGGAGGTGCGAGAAGTTGTTGAAGTTGCGATTGCAAGTTGGCGAGGTGCGGTTCTTCTGAAAGGATGAAGATTTCTTCAAGCCAGGTTCATGAACGCGCCGAGTCGACATGGCAAGTGTGGTGAGGCTTCAAGATAGCGGAAGCAAGATGTCGGCGCCGTTATCTTCCAAGGAGGCTTTCGAGGTTCATATAGACCAGCTCCTGAAGTGGGAGCCCAAGGGGCTTATGGCTGTCTTCTTACGCTAAATAAACGGATCTCTGCGGTGGTGCATGGTGACATTGCACTGCCGGGGCCAGAGTTTACCTTGCTTAGGACCTATTAGTTTCAGTGAAGACACTCTAGGGCATGTTCGAAGAGAGTAATGCAATCCTTGAGCAGCAAAAAGAACATAGTACATAAGCTCAGCATGCGCGTAAAGCAATAGGACAGCGCTGTTTTGTCCCGAGTGGTGTGGTTCAATGTTCAGAACTCGAGCCTGCGCGCTGGCAAGCTTTGCGTTTGGTGACTGATATGTGACGTTACGTCATAGTCACTCAGTTACCACTGCCGGTTCGGCCGCCTCAGGCTGCAGCTGCAAGTTCAAGCAGCGAGCCCACTTCCTCTAGATCTCTTGCCACGTCCTCCCGCTCCTTCATCCAACAATATACGCCGGGCGACACAGCAACTGTTCTCGGGTTGTTATACATTGATAGAAGATTACTGTGCGTATAATCTGCCTTAAATGTCGCTGTATCGCAGCCTTCGACGGACCAAAAACCCGCATCAAACGAGTCAACGACTGACAGCCTGAGAGTTGCCAAACCTGTTCCGTCTTCAGATGACCTTGGAGAACGGCATCCGGCCTGGATTTACAGCATTTCCTCGCAAGCCAACCCGTGCGATCTTGACCCTGCGAGGCTGCGAGGTCACTGGAAGGTTAGCGCTTGAACAGGAGCTCGAAGTCAGTCATAAGAGCTATCTCTCTACTAAAGATCCAGACACTACGCACAACACCTTTCAACGCAATATCGCCTGATGCATAGGACTTGTCGCCAGAAACACGGACCATGAAGGAGTCAACCGCACTTAGAGTTGTGCGCAGTCCTCCGCAATGTACCTCCGCCGAACGGAGCGCCCAAGTTTCAATGCAGATGCAGTTCCGACGCCGCCGAGTCGCCGATGGATGCATGCCAAGGAGTTCTACGTCCTCCACGACAAAGCCTGACCACAGATCTACCGGCGGGGCACGCCGAACATTCTTTGAGAGCTCAGATGATAGGCCAATGATGTCACTAGCGGTGCACTGCGGGATTCCCTCGACCACCCGACTGAACGGGACCACAGCATCGACACCACCACTAGTAGAGTCATTTCGGCACGAGTGCATCATTTCTCCGGCTCGCGGCTTCGAGCCATATATGTACCGTCGGCCCTCCTCTCTGCGCGCACCTACTTCTGTTGGAAACTCTCACCATGGCATACAACTACTACCAATCGTCCGTGCCCGGCTGGGGCACCTCACAGGTTCGTGTGCCTCGTTCTGTGGCGTGAGTATCGTGCGCTAACAGTCCTCTAGTTCCAGTTTGGCAGCCCTTGGGCACCGTCATTCCAGCCACAGCCTTCATGTATGTAATTATTCAATGTTGCTTCTACGTCTGCGCGCTCAATTCCGGACACAGGGCGCGGCTTGGACTTCTACAACGCACACGCGTACAACCCCGACCCGTACGTCAATAGAGACCGGCCATGTGATTCGTGCCGCTTATCGCCTGCCCTTTTCCAGGTCGCTCTATCACTCCGTAATGGGACGCGCGTCCCAATTCTCAGGAATGGGCATTGGCCACAGACATGCACGCCGATGGCGCGACTCCGTCTATAGTGGCATGGTATGCCAGACTCTGCGGCTTCACTATTCTTTGCTCACATTTGTTTCTATCAGGTTCCTCTTACTCAACTACTCCCTACCGACATCGGCGCGGCAGCGGCGTACGAAATGTACCGTACCTGGAAGCACAACAGTTACCTCTACGAACCTCTCAGCGCGGATCGTGCGCAGCAACGCGAAGGCCTGATCGGGATGGCCATCGCAGAAGGTATGCTCCGTAGCTCTACAGGCTGATCACCCTTCTGACGTTACAACTCACAGCGACACGACTATGGCAGTATACAGGACGTCCAACAGATACGTACGGCCTGAGGGCCGCGTGCGAGGCAGCTGCCGCGACAGCCTCCATGCTCGCAGACCGCGTATGTAGTCCTCTGCTGTCGCCGTACTGTCCATCTAGTTCTGACGTTAACTTGATAGCTTTTGGGCTCCATCTACGGGGGAATACCCCAACGAGGATCTCCTTACATGGCAGGAGGCGGCCTCCCCCTCCCCGGCACCCCCGCGAGTCTCGGCGCTGGCATGTCCTTCGGCGGCGCGTCGCCCATGATGAGCTCCGGCATGGTCTCCCCCTACGGCACGGCCGCTTCGCTGCCCGGCTCGTACGGCGCGGGGGCGAACATGCAGGTGGCACCGCAGGGCCAGACGATCGTCGTCGACGTCGAGCGGCTGCATAGCCGGCACTCGCACCACAGCCACGGCCATGGGCACCACCACCGCCATCACCACCATCATCGACACCCGCATCGACGCCCGCATAGCGTCGATATCATCGGTCCCGGTGGTGGATATGGATACGGCGGATACGGCGGAGGGTATGGTGGCGGGTACGGTGGGTACGGCGGTGGGGGTTATGGCGGCGGTGAGTACGGTGTGGGCGGGTATGGAGGAGGAATTCGCAACACCATCCACAACATTGCATCCAGTTTTAGCGGGCACGGCGGGCGATACTATTGAGAGGGTGTGGGCGGCGCAGTGACACCCCCGGCCGGCACGACCTCTATCGTAATATGATACTTAATGCTTCAGTATATGTACTTTTTTTATTTGTACCATCCCTGGACTTCCTTCTCCTCACACTATGCTCGCCGCTTGGTCGTGGTCTGCCCGCAGTTGCAACGCTTCAAATTCCGGGGTGCGATCCGCAGCCCTATGATGCTGATGCGAGTCTCTGCATGCCTCATTCAGCGTATGCAGCCGGGCTTGTAGCCTCTTAATCAGTTGGAGCTTATTCTGCTCTCTAACGGAGGATGGAATATAATGTCGTTCTGAAGGTCGGCGTGCCCATATACTAGGTATAGGCAAGAGTAGAGACTCCCGAATTCGGCGACTTTGGCTACACTGCATACACAGCGCGCGGCCCTACGATCATGGACCCTGCTGCCGCAACGGTTCCGTCGTGGCATCTATGAGTCACCTATAATTCTCCCGAGCTAGGATGCCCTGGTGCCCGCAGAAGATAAGCTGTGTTTGGCACTGGCATCAGTACTGTTGGCATCTTTCGTAACAACATCTCAACTTACAGATTCAATGGTTCTACGCGTGATGTCCATATATATTAAACATCGCCTCGTCTGCTAGGAGCTGTGGGTTAGCCCTCAACGATGTCTCCAGCAACGATATTACAGCCCGCTGCGATCTGCGTCCAGGCTCCGATGTCAATATGCGTCATATCTCGTGTGTGCCAAACTGTCGCGGGTGGTCGCGGCAGTGTCTTCCAACGGTGCCGCGGGTGATGCATGCGCATTGATGCTGAGCAGCACGCGGCAGGCGCTGCAGCAAAGCTTATACGCTTCTTCGAAAGCGCGTCCTGTTAGCGCACACGCGCCTTCCCCGCATATCTTGCTTCAGTGCCCCATAGAGCAGACCCCTGCTGAGTCCTCCGTTAGCCTATCCTCCATTATACACTGCGCATGCTCGACATGCGATGCCTTCTTCTCCTCGCTATCCTAGCGTTCTGTCGGACTTTTTAAGTACGCATCGCGAGGGTGATGTCCTCGAGATTCCCTCGGAATTGCCCTCGAATCGGCCTCGCTTGGCCTCGCTTNGCCCTCGCATCACCCACAAGAGGCATCGCGAGGACAAAAATACCTCGCGAGGCCTCGCGAGGCACTCCGATTATTTGTCTCACCGCGCGAGGCCAAGCGAGGCGCCTTCGGAAAAGTCCGACACCGGCGCAGCTGCCACCATCGGAATCGAACCCTCACAGAACGCGACGCTGAACTCGACCTCGCAACTACTGCACCTAAACCTGACACCGCACATAGAACATCTCATCCCTCTCCCGACGGCGCGGAGCGTGTCCCCCAACTCGGAGGAGACATCGACATCGCTGGTGGACGTGAACCCCCTGGCGCAGCTCGCACTCAAGAACCAGACGGAGGAAGAGGAAGAGGAGGCGCCAGCGGAAGTTCAGCAGCCCGAGTCGTGCATCCAAGGCGTGGCGGAGGAGCCCTGCCCGCTCATGGATGTGCGGCGCCGCTGCGGCACCGCGGGGCCCATCGGCATCGACCGCGCGCTGAACTACACCTTCCTCCAGGCGCGCTTCACCCTCGTCGGGAGCAACTGTACGCACCGGCTGCATATCTCCGCATCTCGGCTGCTGACACGGACTCCGGCAGTCGCGCTGAAGATGGGCCTCCAGGACAAGACGGGGAAGCCTGTGCCCGTGAACGGGACGGACGTCACTACCTTCTCGAACATCTTGGTCCGGCACGGGTGTAAGCGGCAGTGGGGAGGGTGGCTGAAGTGGGCGGGGGAGATGGCGGGCGCGGCGCTCTTTGCGTATGTCGTGACCAAGGTCATGGACTACCTGCCGATTTGGGGTATGTTTCGGTGAGAGTGGAATGAGCGAATGTACGTACCGTTTCCGAGTCTTCTACTATGGCACATCCACGTCCGACAGCCAGTCGGTCTCTTCCAAAAAGTGAGCATAAATGCGGTGCAATGGAAGTAGCGGTTCTTGCACAGGCCTCAGGGAAGAGCAGATTGGAGTTAGAGCGCGGTGAGAGTCGAAGCGAACGTTCACTTTTCTGTGAGCGCGAGGAGGGAAGCGCCCATTTTCTTTGACACGACCACGTGACAAACGCGTCGCGCACACGGGACGCTCCGCCGCGGCCCGTGCGCGTCCTCTGCTACCGCAGCGCTCCCTCCGACATTGCTCCGAAGCTTCAGCTCAGGGTTCCGCTATCCTGCCGTAGATGCACGAGTCGAACGCGAGGACACATCCATTCCGAAGAAAAGAAACAGACACAGGGACTACAGAGACCGGGCGGGGGAGTACAGATAGGAAAGAGTCCGCGTGCGGGATACAGTACACGATACAGAAACCGCGAAACAGACAGATGCGATGCGAGAGGACGAGAGAGCTGCTGCGAGAGAGGGCCGAGAAAACAGAGCCGAGATGCGTGCGCAGCGAACGATAGCGTGTGTAGAGTCCATCGTGCGGGTCTGCGAGCGTGGAGTGTGGAGTGTGGGAATGCGGGCATGCAGGAGTATAGTACACTGGTCAAACAGAGGGAAACGTGTCCAGGCGGTGGGAGAACAGGATAGGCGTGGCAGGGGATATCGGTGGTAGGCGTAGTGCGAAAGTCTATGGAGATCGACCTGAACACCGGCGGTGCGACAGGCGCGGGAACCGCGCGGGAGGGGACGGCCTGCGCGGGAGGGGACGGCCTGCGCGGGGAGGACGTGAGATGAGTGGACATGGCCGTCGCGCCGGGTGTGGGAAGGACGTGCGAGACAGCAGCGGAGAGCGGGCGGGATAGCTGGAATGCAGAACGCGATCGGACGAAATACCAGAATAAAGATGACGAGAGGCCAAAGAGGAACGGTTCGCACTCTAGAGGTATCGCGAACACGATGAACGTGAAAACAACCGGGGTAAAATACCGAAACTTGTGGGGAATAAAGGTGGGGAATAAGAATGGATAGGGAATAAATAGTGATACAGGGTGTGTGCGTGCGTGAGTCGCAACCGCTCACGCCTTGCGTGTGGCACCCTTCTTCCTCGCGGCCCCACCTCCCGTAGCCTTCTTCTTGAGCCCGACGGGGGTGTCCGCGGCGCCCGGCAACGGCACGTTCGCGCCACCGTTCGCGTCCGGAGCGAGGCACATGGGTGCCGGCACGTCCTGAGAGCCCTCGTCGATCTTGACTCGCTTCCTCGGGCGGGCAGGGGCCTTCGCGCGGCTCTTCCGTCCGCCTTTGGGTGCAAGTGGAGCAGTCGGTATGGGGCCTTGAGAGTTCCCAACGGGCTCCGCCTCCGCCTCCGCGTCGTCAACCTCGATGGCCTTCCGCTTGCCCTTGGCGTCGCGGCCTACTGATACGAGCTCGGCCTCCAGATCGACCACGGTGCCCTCGCTCGCTTCGCCGGCCTCGCTGACAGCGGTACTGCTGCCGCATGAACCCGCCCGTGCGCGCTGATCCTGAGTGGGCTGGACGCGTGCCGAGTTCTCGAGCTCCGATTGTTCAAGGGGCGCCGGAGATGTGGTGGGAGTAGACAGCGCCGACAGCGGCGTTGACGCCGAGGGCGTAGACAGAGTGACCGGCCCTTGCGCGGGTTTGCGCCGCGCGCGGTTCGAGCGACGCGTGGCACTCGGTGACATCGATGCGGCAGATCTCGAGCTCGACGTCGACGTCGAGGCAGATGCATCCTGAGGGGATGCGGATAGCGCCGTGGCGGTATCGGGCAGCGCGAGCTCGAGCGGCTGTAGCACCGGACTTGCACCAGCGACATCGATCAACACCTGCTTCGCAGCCTTCGAGGCGGCGCCTGCGCCGTCCGAAGCCGCTTCGGGGAGTGTCATGTCCAGGAGCATCGAGTTCGAGGCCGTGGGCGCAGCCGCGGCCGCGGCTTGGGCGCGTGTGGTCCGCTGACGCTTGCGCGGGCTCACGCGAGTCGCCACCTCCTCGTTTGGCGGTGAGTTGAACGACGAAGCAGCAGCGGCCTTACGCTTGCGTAGGGTCATGCCGCCCGTCTTGGGCTTCTCGGGCTGTGGCGGCGGGGGCACGAACGCCGAATGCAGGCCCTGTAGAGCCCATACGCTCTCGGGCAGGCCGATCCAGCCGACGTGGGAGACAATGGGACACGGCCTGAGTTCTAATGAATGTGTGAGCAATGACGATCCACGGACGCATATAAGCAAGTAGAGTGGGGCGTGTGAATACGCACGGAAGACTTTGTCGACGACACCCGCGGTACGGTGCAGCACATTCCTCGCCCACAGGGCCCAGTGCGCAGGATGCGTGGGATGGTTGAGCACTCGCAGCGCGGCGAGTGCGAAGACGGCGCGCTTCTTCTCCTCGGTGAGACGTGGGACCTGCGCTGCATACCACGCCGACCCGGGACCCGGGAAGAGCTCGTACTGGACGGTGATGACCTGCGCGACAGTGTACACCGACGCGATGCCGCCGTGCTGTGCCCGCCATCGGACCCTTTCAACGTCGCTTTGGGGCGCAGAGGTAAGGGTGGCGAGGGACAAGGGCGGGAAGTGGGCGTCTAGCAGCACATGCGAAGGTAGAATGGGCGAGGTCGTTGCGGTATTGGGTACAGATGCCCTCGGCCCTTGTTGAGGGCGCTGCTTGGGGGCGAGACGTGCTAGGGCTGTGAGGTAGGCGTCGACAAAGGGATGGTGCATGGTCCACTGGCCGGTGGCGAGCACGCCAGGCTGAACCTCGTGCATGTCGGGGATGGGATACTTGAGGTAACTGCGACCCTCCATGGTAGGTAGTGACGAGGATTGAGAATGTATAGAGGCGAGGATGGAGGTGGATGAACAGCGGGGGTGATACGGCACGCCGCGGCCGCAGGAGATGGGGTAGGAAGGCGAGGTGCGTGTGAGTGTGAGTGCGTACCTGCCGTCGGCGGGGTCGAGGGCGAGCTCGAGGTCTGGAGTATCGCTGTACAACATCGCGTGTCTCCGGGTAGTGAGGGGTGTGTTGCGCGAGGTACAGGGCGGGTGCGCGAAGCGGTGAAGGAGGTGGCGGCAATCGGGATGCACAGGACGCACGGATCAGAGTCGGGCGCGGGCAGGGGTGTAGTCGCAGTGGTGTGCACTAGGCGTCGTCGCGGACGCGTGGGGCGGGATGGGGCGGGAGACGGGCGGAGGGAGGGCGGGGATGGAGAAGGGAAGAGGGAGAGGGCGGGGGGTAGATATAGGGCTCGGAGGGCAAAGCGAGATGGGCTGACAGTGACACAAAGGCGGACTCGCCTGCCACAGTCCCATGCATGCCCTGCCTATTCCGGCCGCCTTCCTCGCCTCCTCCGTCCCGCGCGCCGTGCCACACCCCTTCCTTTGTCGCGTTCGCATCCTGTCGTCCTCGGCTCTGCCACTTGAGCACTCAAACGCATGTCGCTGCCTCTCGCGCGACGCTGCATTGCGCTCACCACTCCTCGCGACCTCGCGATCACCCAGGGCCCTTTGTCCGGGGTACAGGCGTCTATCGGGCACCAGATCCTGAGATGCGATCGCGGTATGGACCGCGCCTCAATTCGCCCTGGTCCGCTGCTCCTACGTCGCTACGTTCTCCCACTTGTAGGCAACGTATGCTATGCGGTTGCTTTGACTATGGCAGGTACTCAGTGCTCCTTCGCGCGCGTCCAGGTTAGGAGATGCGAGTGGTATAGTTGCGGATGGCGCCGCCGGGGTCGGTCCATCTTGCCGCTGGGATCTGCCTGCATCTAATCTTATCGAGTCGATCGTCCCCGCGCCATGCCTCGAGGGCGACTCGTGCACGGATGTTCGTTCTCTTGACCTCTTCCAGCAGCATTGATCATCGATGCATTCATCTCGACTGCGTGAAATAACGCGGATGATCAGAGCAGGCCACATGAAGGTCTACTTTGTCAAGCACGGGTGGCACAACGGCGGCAAGTACTCTCAAGTCTGCAGACCGCAGGAGACGATCCAGCCCCCGATATGGGCGGCTGCGTCTGTGACGTCAATCCATTTAGCTCTCCGTCCATTTGGAGGCGGTAACCACCCAATGTCGCTTGGCCGGCGCAACCGCGCCTCGTCTTCCACCACAACGACCTCTCCGGCCGTGTACATACTAGAGCGCAAACGTATGTTCGCATGCACGATGCCGTTCATTATCGTCTTATTATCTCACGTCGCAGGAGGTCCGGGAACGTGCCGACTTCATCGATCAAACCCGTGTCTCCGCGCATCTGCTACACGTACATCACGCGTACTGTACTCGCGGACTCTCCTCGTTTTCGGATTATACCTGCGCACTGTGCCACCGATCGCCCTCCGGATGTTATCGGCTTCCTCGTGTGGCGAAGTCGAATTTGCGTCCAGAGCTCACAGTAGGACTCCTACTAACAGCAGCCCGCAATCTCCGTCGATCATCACAAAGGCCATTGCTTGCGAGGATGTCTAGACCTCGACTGCGTCGTGCGTTATGCTCAGGGGTAGCGTCTTGCTAGGCTGATCCTCGCGGGCTTGATCTTCAACATCGGGACTCAGCTCTGCGACGAATCATCGGGAGAACGCCTGCGTGCAAGAGGCCTTTCACAAAACCGGCGCATCCGGATATATCTCGCTACTCGGTGGGCCTGCAGCTGCAGGCGATAGGATAGTATCCGAAGCTCACTGGGTGTTTGGCAGGCCGGAGCCCCGAACGACGTGACGCGTGATGCTGGGCCACGAGGTGGTGTTCCGAGTAAGATCGTCAGAGTTTGGCGCCATCCCAACGTAGAGACCCCCAACCTCGCCACAAGACGTAGTAATAGGATATATATCTTTGATAAATACACGAACACGACTATTACGCTGCAGAACACATTCGGAACCACCCTTGCCACCCTGCGTAGATCCTTATAGCACAAGATATGAACTCGCACCAACCTTTCCCTTGCGTCACATTTGGCAACCCGGACTATTCGACTCAGGATACCAGCGTCCGGGACCTACAGCCTCTACTGCAAGCGCCAATCGCTTGCGTTGCGGACATTGAGATCGACATCATCTGCCATGAGAGCAAAGACCTGCCGCACATGCACCAACAAGCCCGCATCCCATGCCCCGTCAGCTGAGAACAGGTCGAGTTCTAGTCGGCGGAGCCGCGGCGCGCGGGACTGCGCCCGCACCATCAAGCAGCGAGCGACTGGCTCTAGCATGTCCTTGGAAAGCGTGAGGAACTGGCCCCGAAGTCGCAGACGCCGTAGCTGTGGGCAGACGACGTCCTGGGGGCGAGCGCGCGAGCGCGCGCACAGTGCGCGAAGCATGACGTGGATGGCTTTCATCGACAAGCCCTCGGTGTCCTCGATTTGGAGCTTCTCGAGGTTGGGAAAGCGGTCAAACGCCGTGTGCCACGACTCCACAGTGATGTGCCGGAGGTTTCCATCAACCTGGAGTGACCGTGCCGGACAGATGTTGAAGATGTCCAGGGAGTGGATCATGACGTGCAAGAGCACGCCGTCGGGATCGTCTTCCACCATTCCGAGGGCACTGTCACCGTGAGTGGGAAGGAGCTCCAGCTCAATATGGGCACCGGTACCGGTGGGGCTGTCTGCCAAGAGCCTGGGGCAGTACTGCGTGGTGTGGCGTATCTCGATCTCGGTGGCGTGTCCCAGCAAGGGCAACTTGGCCAGGTCGTCCGGGACCATTGCGCGCAGGGCGGCAACAGCCTGAGGCCTGTCCTTAATGAACGCCGAGAGGTGGGTAGTGACGTGTGCAGGGATGACCAGGAAGGAGAGGATCCTAGACACGGTGTGTGGTTGCTCACGGAACCAAACTTCCTTGAGCTGCGTGTGACCCGTGAGATACAGCACCTCAGGAGGAGGAGTCCCCGCTGGCGTCGAAACATCGATATAGCCGTCAACGTAAAGTGTCTCGAGCCGCGGGCAGTTGCGCACGATATGGAGGAAGCGGCTCAAGGGGAGGCTAGGCAATTCGTCCTCCTCGTCGGACAATTGGAGGTGTAGGTGCCGCATGTTGCCACAGAGAGGCCAGTCGAGGTCGACATTTGTGTTGATTGCCATCAGGGTGTGCAGCCGCGGCAGATTGGCAGCACGCAAGATGAACGTGGGCGGCTGGTGGAGGTGGACCAAGTCGTCCCCAAAGCCGACGGAAATTGTCTCGATTCGGAGTTTCTCGAGGAGTGGCAGGCGTTCGTTCAACAGTTGCGTGAGCCCCTCCACTGCGTCTTCGAACATCATGTGTGCGTTCAGGGCCATTATATCGCGTGAATGCGGCCGGAGGGATGAGACGCCGCCTGCATGCATGAGGGATACTCGCCCGTCGACTCGCTGCCAGGCCACCTGATTGTCTCCGTTGCATTCGACAGGCTCGAACGAGATGAGAGGGCAGTACGCTACACAGGTGGATGCAACCGTCAGAACACTCGGCCTTCCCGGAGAAACTTGAATACGCACTGATGTATACCATGTTGTGTGTGCAAGGCCTAGGGCGATTGATACGATGAGATGCTGGAAGCCGAGCGACGACTCTGCCAGTGGTTCAGTCGGTGGGAGACGGCGGGAGTGGAGGTAGAGATAGGGTTGACACTTCTGCTGATACTTATATAAAACCTCTCCTTTGATGCACTTTGATAGTCGTCCACTTCGGTGTTGATAATGCTGAGATGGTTTGAAATGCTGGTACGTGTCGGAGGCCCAAGCGGTGGCATAGCTACGGAGTATTCAGGTAGAGTCTACACGAGAACAACAATAGATAACACTCACGAAACTGCAAACACGCCATTTCACCGTTCTCGCACTGGCGTATTCCTTAGATGAGTGTGCTCTAGGCGTGATAGATGCAATAGAAAGGGTAAACCAACGCCGCAACAGCGTAGTAAGCACAGAAGCGCGCCACTGCAATCAAGGCTCCCTACCTACGAAGAGAACATAACTGCGCTTACGCTGCACCCGAGATGCGTTTGAAGGCAAGTCGAATAAGTTTGAGCCAGTCTGAGCGTGCTGCAGATGGTGATGGTAGAAGAAAACGAAGCGCTGGCGGGACGTAGCGGCCGCCGCGTGTAGCTCCACGCGCGTGGCAGGCTGGCCGGAAG
This sequence comes from Trametes pubescens, assembly GCA_001895945.1. Classification (NCBI taxonomy): domain Eukaryota; kingdom Fungi; phylum Basidiomycota; class Agaricomycetes; order Polyporales; family Polyporaceae; genus Trametes; species Trametes pubescens. The sequence goes on along the minus strand of MNAD01000184.1, from coordinate 68,470 downwards.
CCCGGAGACCCTTTTGAACAACTTGCGTGGCACACGCCTCTATGATCCAAGTCTGTCGTGCGTCTTCAGCACAACAACTCGCGACGAAACTGTCTCTTATGCTTATGATCGCAGACTCGATCGCGCTCGCATCGGCCCTACCTCTTCCTACTCACACTCCAATGCGAACCCAGCGGCAAGCCTATTCACCGGCATTCTGCGGCCGTTGTTTTCCCCTCCATCGGCAAGGAAAGCAGGAACATCGAGTGACCGCTGAAGGTGATACTGTTGTAAAGTACCAATCGCTTTGCATGTGAAGTTTTGAACGACGTTCGCTGGCAGTCGCGCGCCAGTTGCCAAAACGTGCTACTGAACGCCTCGGCAAACGCCATAATGCAAGCGCCCACTCACCTCCTGACGGAAATTTAAACTCCTAGCACCCTCTTTCTATCTCAAACCACCATCTTCGTCGCTTCAAAGATTTTGCCGCAATTCTTTTGCGTCAAGTAACTAGGAACAAGCATAAACACTATACCTGCTGTTCTCGAACTTGGCTCGCCGCTACTTAGTGTCGTCAGGCGGTTAGTGGTTTCGTACAAAGGATGCGTATACCTATGCTAACACCATATATGCGCGTTTAAGGCAGCTGAAGCGGATCTAATAACATAATATGGCGTTAATGGGCAGTGGCGGTTTCGTCGTAAGCAGCGACATGCGGGAGCTCCTCGACAAACCAGGTATTCTGTCTATGCTTGATGAGCACAGGCTACGTGTGCTTTACCAGAGAAGTAAGGCACTAATACATATAGTGTAAACCCTAAATCTTGATGCTGACCTTCTGGGACGGCTTTAATCACAGACTCAATGCAGTTCTCTCCTGCGCTCCTCAACCCGTTTGCGAACCACTGTTACCGAGGAAACTTGGAAGAAGTCATGAAAGTACGCCATTCCGCAGAGATCCCGCATAGGTGGCGCATATTAATGACAATATCAGGCCGTCGAATCTGGCACGGCGCCCGATTTAACAGGACGCGAGACGGGATACGAGCATGGATATGCCGCGTTCCCACTCTTCGGTGCGCAGCGGTTCTTCTACCAATCGTCCGGTACACCAGACCACATCGGTACGCTGAAGTACCTTCTCAAACACGGCGCGCCCCCCAACGTCCCCGACATCATCGGCTACACTCCGCTGCATCATGCTTGCATGGCCGGACCCCGCGCAGACATGGCGCGGATCCTGCTCGAACACGGCGCTAATCCCGACGCGCAGGACCGCTTCGGCAGCGTCGCAATCGTAGGCGCGTTCCAAAACGAGGCCATCGAGGCCATCGAAGTGTTGATGGAGTTTGGCGCACAGCTGGACATTCCGGAGGCAGGCGGGCATACGCCTGACGGCTTTTTCATCAAGTGCGGCCCGAAGGTGACCGCGGTCGTGCAGAAGTGGAAGCGGAGACGGGCGGGCGCGGCACAACCGCTGGACGACAAGGCGTGCGCGACGTGCGCGAAGTCCGGCGGGCCTCTGAAGTTCTGCGCTAAGTGCCACACAACCTGGTACTGTTCCAGGGAATGCCAAAGTAGGTTGTGTGTCTCCCCTCTTGCCTCATCACCCTGCTGACTTTGCTGTCAGAGGAGGACTGGAAGACACATAAGCACACGTGCGTGCCGTTCAGCCCGGAGAACACTGTCGTTGTCACCCCGTACTACGAAGACTTTGGCCCTTTGGTCTCCGTTCCCGACCTGGCGCGCGAGATACTCTGCCATTCGTACGAAAAACGTCCAGAGAGGAACTCGCGCTCTGCCCAGGTCCCGCGCATCCCCTGCGGCCAGACGAAACAGATGATCGTCAAGGTGCAGGTCCCCACGGACTTGAGGCCGACCGACCCGCGCGCTGGGGACCTCTTGGTATACGACAAGAAGCGGACCTTCGTGTGCAGGATCAGGAAGCGCGACTGCTCAGACGCGTACATGCGACTATCGGAGATCATCCGAACGAAGGGCGCTATGGGCCTGAAGGGGTACTTTTCGGCAGAGATGAGGTCGCCAGACGCGCTGACGATCAAGGTGTCCGAGGTGTTAGCTGAACAGGCTTTCTAAGCTTAGGTTTGCTGTCCAAATTGTCCGTTAAATTGTACTTGTATCTTACCCCATTAACCTAATGTTGTAATCTCTCTCAACTCTGGGACCTCTTCCGTGTCAAAGCGATGATTGAAGGTATGCATACAACGACTTCCCGAAGGTGTTAAGTATCATGATGATATCCGCCCCGCACGGCGACTCCTCATCGCACCTGACAACCACGAGTACCCCATCACCCCAAACCAGCTCATGAACCCTAGATATACTACGCCTGATGACTCAGGGATTAGTTCCTGTAGTCGATCTTCAACTCGACGGTCTTGGCCAGAGTATGCCGCTCTTGTTGAAAGAGGGCCACCTTATCCTCTGCCCATCCTTCGTCGGAGACACGGAATAGGATGAGTTTCATCCTGCTAAGAGGCTGCGCTCCCAGTGCTGCACGCTGCGTGAAGCAGCGACGGAGTGCGTCCAACAGCTTGGTATTGTTAATCGCGCTCTCGAGTTTGAAGGTCTGCAGGCGCGGGAAGACCACACCCGGGCGGACGTGCGAGGGCACGGTCTGCAGTGCGGTGAACAGGATGGAGAGGGTATTCTCCAGTGGCACGTCCTGGATGTCTTCAATCACGAGTTCTTCGATGTTCGGAAAGCGATTGAACGCGGCGACCCACGACTCCAAGCTCACCCGCGCGAGATTACCACCGATGCAGAGCGTCCGCGCAGGGCAGTCTTGGAAGATCTCCAGGGATTGGACCATATTGTGAATGAGCGTGCCGTCGTGCAGGTCCCTTCGTCTTTCGGGCCCGCCCTCCGAGTCGTCGGTGGTGAAGAGCTCTAGGGTCAGGGCCCCGCGATCCTTGCCTGGCATGTGCGCGGCGAGGAAGCAGTCTAGTAGGGTGTGGCGCACCTCAACCTTCGTGGCCCGTTGTAGCACCTGCAACTGGGTCAGGTCGCGAGGGAAAATGTCGCGCAAGACGGGCTTCTCTCCGGCGATCGCCACGGCTTTGACGTCGACGGACGCAGGAATGATTAGGCTAGAAAGGATCCTGCACAATGTGTCAGACTCTTCAAGGAACTGGATAATCCTGAGGTGTGTGTGGCCCGCCAGGGATAGCACTGGAGGAGGGGTGCCCTTCGGAGTCCGGCTGTCGATGTAGCAGTACTCGTAGAGGCTCTGAAGCGAGGTGCAGTTGCGCAGCATGTCGAGGAAACGGGTCAAGGGGATGCGATCCACCTTCTTCTGGTCGTCATACTCGAGATGGAGCAACCGCAGGTTGCGGCACAGAGGCATCTCGAGGCTGACGATCGAGTCAATGACCGCCAAAATTTGCAGTTTCGGGAGACTGGCAGCGCGCAGGGTGTACGGTGCCGCACTGGGCGCATGGACCGCGTCCTCTTCGACGGCTGGGACTCTCTCGAGGTGGAGTTGCTCTAGATTTGGCAGGCGTTCGTTGAGTAGACCGTTGAGTTTGAGCGCTGAGTCGTGGGACTGTATCTTTGCGCATAGGGCCTTGACGTCGCCCCAACCTGGCACGAGAGCTGTGATTTTGTTTGCCGAAATGGTGAATTGCTGCCCATCGATTCGTTGGCCGGCCACCTGATCATCGCCGTCGCATGCGATGGGAAATTGGAAGGATGTAAGCGTCCCTGTATGAGAAAACAAAGATGTCAGAACATTCAACGTAATAATCGTGTACAAGTAGACAACAATACGCACGAAATAATAACATGTCGAGTGCTGTCACTTGCAAGGAAGCAGGGGTAGAACTGAAAGCTGAGTGGTTCAGGTAGAGGTAGAATCGACAGTGGAGGTGAATCCGTAGATGGGGGACCTCGGCGATATATATACAGCGCTGAATGCCCACTTTGACATGCCTAGATCATCGCCCGCTTGGTCTGCGCTGAAGGAGGGGATCGCGTCCTGCAGATTTGTATTGAGCATCAGTGCGAGGCCCAAGCGGAGGTGCGGAAGAGTGGCCGAGAGAGGGAGAACTGCCAGTCGCCACTGCCGCCGTAGCTGCCTTACTACTGCCAGAACGAAGTTCTAGAAAGGAGGCTGCGAGGGTTTGCGACTCTCGAATGTGGGACGACGCACCTCGACGTCAGCCAAAGCACAACAAACACAGGGTACTCCCTGCCAAAACATATCGGTACACCGCGCGCGAGAACTTGTCTTATACGGGGCTATGCTCATACAAGCTGTTGTAGCCTTACGCTGTCTCCTGCGGGCGGATGACCAGCTTCCTCGCGCTGACTGTGCCTGCTTCAAGCCTCTCCAGCCCCCCTGCAACCGCATTGAGGCCACCGGGCAACACTTCGAAGACGTTCGGCTAGGCGATTACGTTACAGTCAGCAGACGGACCATCGAAAAGGAGCTGCGAGTCTGAACCAGGCGCACCTTGAATGAACCAGCCTCCAAAAGCTTGGAGAGCTCCTTCACAAACCCGACACTGAAGTGCATATTCTGGGGGTACGCGAGCCCACCCCTCGCGAATACAACGGTGGGCTTCTTGTCGCCCGTCTTCTTCGCGGCGTCGATCACCTCATGTAGGACGAGCACGAGGGATCCGTGTGGGCTGACGACATCGTACGCCAGGTCCTGATTCTCCTTCGTCGAAATAGCATCATAGACGACCTCAACGGGGCCGCCCGCGAGCTTCGTGATCTCGGCCTGAAGTGTCTCGGCGGGGAGCGAGCGGTCGAGGATGTGTGTTGCGCCTACGGCCTTCACGAACTCGGTGTTCCGCGGAGACACGGTCGTGATGATGGGCGAGAACCCGGAAAGCCTTAGGAACTGGAGGGCTGTGAGTCCGTAATGCGGTCAGCAGGCCTCAGAGTGCAACACTGTCGGGAAAGGCTCACCGTATTGACCGACGGACGCGGACCCGCCGAGGACGACGGCGGGCTTGCCGGCGTATGCAGTCCGCCCGCCATCCTCCCAAGGAGCAGTGAGCCCGGCGCTGTCGCCGCTGTCGTCCTTTTTGTACAGGCCGATCCCGGCAGTGGCCGCGCAGATGGATATCGTGGCACCCTCGTCAAATGAGACGCTATCCGGAAGCTGTAGAAGTCGATGGTGTCAATAACAAAGTTTATGCCGCGGAATGGTGTGGACTCGACCTTGATGGTAACAGCCGCAAGGGCCGTGAAGTACTGCTGATAAGTGCCCGTCGGCGGCGTCAGGCTACCTTGCGCGGCGCTGCGAGAGAAGCATCCGTCAGCAAACTCATACGCTGGGTGCCTCTTAAGAATCTGCTACGTACACCCGGTCTCCGATCTTGAAGTCGGTCACGTTCGTGCCGACGGCAACAACGGTCCCGGCGCCGTCTAAACCCAGGACGGCGGGATATTTGTCCAGGAAGAGCCCGATCTCAATTATCTTCCAGTCGACGGGATTGAGGGCGGCGGCCTCGATCTTGATTAAAAGGTCGTCTGGGCCGGGTTTGGGGACGTCGTTTACCTGGACAGTCATTACGCCCTGTACTGCTGGGAGGAAGAGGGTCTTCTGCTTTGCGGGAATAGACATGTTTGCTAGACTTTGATGTTGTGTCAGTGGAGAGTGTGGTGACTGCTTGGTTAGAATGCAATGCTTGTTATATACGCCTCCCGTATCCAGTGTTCCAGTCCAGTCCCTCTCCCAAGATTCCCGGTCCTTCCTTTCCAAGTCCCGGTCCTCCTACCTAGGTCCCGGTCCTCTCGGACTGAGACACGCTCACCAAGAAACACTGCGGACCCTGGACCGGATATGCACCCGCGCTGGGCCCAAACACCAGCCGGCATGGGAACGTCACAATTCATGAAGCAGAGACAGGCACATCGACCTGACAAACGCATCCTGAACCGCAGACATCAACTGACGCGAAGGCAGATCACAGAACGGAAGACGATGTAGAACAAGCGGTGCTCACTAAGAAAGACCGGCTTTGTCGGAAAACGTCTTTGCGCAGGCGACGGCTGCGTTACGTTGATCGACGGCACCTGCAGATGACGCCATCATCCGCGCGTGAGACGCCGCGACCCACATTTATTCGAAATGGAGGGCTGAGCATCGCAATGCATGGGCTCACAGGAGGTCATGTTGGTCCGCGGCGTCAGGCTCTATGAACTGGGCAGATGAGGGTGGTCTCCTGAGCAGTTCCGCAGGCCGAATACGCCTGTAGGTCAAGTAGAAACGTAGTACAGCTGCTGCAAAAATCATACAATGGCGTAGTATACTTTCCAGAGCGGACCCCAGCGCCCCTTCAGGTGCGCCTCCCTCTCCAAGTCGTCTGCGACGTCTTCGGGCTCCTCCTCGTGCTCATCTCTCCGTAGGTCCACGGTGCGTATATCCACGGCGTCGGAGTATGCCACTCTGCGCCATACTCGACGCAGGATGCCGGGCTTCTGGGAAGGCTCGACCTGTGTCTCCTGCGGCGTTGTGGGGCGCGCTGATAATGGTGCGGGCCGCTTGATGATGATCCATGCAAAGTACATGAAGATCATCACGGGGATCTCGATGTAGAACGAGACGAAGTCGACCGCGGAGAAGTGCGGGAAGACCGAAGACCATCCTTGAACTAGACACTGGTCAGAAATGGTGCGAGCAGGAGCGAGGGCAGATACTCACTGATGATCAATGCAGTAACAGTGATGATCTTGGAACGTTGGACAACAATGAGGCGTGGCGCATATTGAACGGAACACGCGAGACTTACGACGAAGTACGGCCCCCATGGCCACGTCCACCCCGCTCTGAACTTCATCTCGCTCAAGGGGCGGCCCTGGCGGATCCAAGCGCGTCGAAATTTCCAGCTAGCGAGTCCGATAGACACCCACGCGATCTGGTTGGATACGCCGACAATGTTCTGCAGCCAGCCCCAGAGCTCTCCACTGCCGATGAAGCTTGAGCCGAAGCAGATGATGCTGATACTGCTCGTAGCAAGGAGGGCGAGCAGGGGAACGCCGGCGCGTGTCGTCCGCCCAAAGATTGCCGGGGCTTGTGGAGGTGTGGTCGTAGCAAGACCATAGAGTACACGCGTTCCTGCAAAGAGCGCATGGTTGCCGGCAGACAGGACAGAGGTCAAGATAACCGTATTCATGAAGGACCCGGCAACGGCTACGAAAGTGATCAGGGCTTGACAAAGCGGCATAGTAGGAGGGCGACTTACTGGATCCAGCCATTGCGAAAACGATGGTGAATGGTGACGTGGTGGTCTCTTTGTTCGATAGGCCGGGGTATGTGTAGGGAACTAGAGAGAGCCGGTAAGCAGTGATTGCTAAGTAGTGCAGCAGTGACGTACCATTCAAGCCCATGAGCAGGATACTCAGGATATAAAACAACAAAATTCTGACATTGTAAATGTCAGTGGCAGCAAGCGGCGAGAATGAATTGTATAGCCTTACCTCCAAAATACAAATTTGACTACCCGCGGCATGTTTCGGGAGGGATTCTTGGTCTCGCCGGCAGTAATGCCCAGGGACTCGGTACCGCCGTCTGAAGGTCAAGTCAGCAGGGGTATATCGCAGCAATTGTAGGTCTACTGACATGCGAAGCTCGCCGTTACGAACACCCGCGCGAAACCACCGAAACCGCCCACAAACGGGGCGCCAGGAATGTGCCAGTTCTTGCCACCGATGTACTCATGCGCTTGGTTCCCCCCAGCGTTGACTACGATACCAAGAATGATGAACACGATCACAGTGATAACTTTGAGAGACGCGAGCCAATATTCTGCACGCAGAAGGAGAGTTAGGGAGGGCACAACATGCATGACAGTACAGGCACTTACCGAGCTCTCCGTAAGCGCGAACATGAATTGCGTTGACGGCGACCAGGAAGACCCAGAAGATCAGACTGACGACCCAGGTGTGCCAGGTCGTCCAGTATTGAAGTACGAGTTGTGCGGCAGTCAGGTCCGATGCGACCGAGACAGCATCGTTGAACCAGTAGTTCCAGGACAGAGCAAAGCCATAGGACGGGGAGAAGAACCGCACCGCGTATGCGTTGAAGGACCCTGTCACCAGGTCAACATACAGTGACGTCCTGTGCAGTCAAGATGGACGTACCTGCGACCGGGTATTGTGTGGCCATCTCTCCCAAGAGGAGCAAGGTGATATAGACGATGAAGCCGACCAGGCTGTAGCATATGAGCATGCTTGCGGGTCCTCCTTGCGCGAGCGACCGTCCAGTCCCCAAGAACAGGCCCGTCCCAATCGTCCCAGCAATAGCGATCATGGACACCTGCCGAGCCGACAGAGCTCGGTGCAGACCCGCCCTTCGCTTGTCCACCGGCGGGATGGGCAACGCCCCAATAGGCCCTTCTCCGTGCTCGATATCTTCATGTAGATCCACTGAGCTCGCAGTCGCCTTCTTCGTTATGTTGCCCGAGTCGTGGCGCTCCAAGGGCGCGGCCGTGTGGTCATGGTCGCTGAGAGAGCTCGACATCCTGGCTGGCGCAGATCACCGCAAGCCTAGAACTAGTCAAGCAGGTTTTCCCTTCTTCGAAGGTCGTGAGAGGTCGTCGAGAGGTCGTGGTCGAGACAAGAGGAGAGCCATGGCCGGAGCTTAGGTTATAGAGGTTCAGGAAGGCGGGACGCAGAATTTCTCGCGCGGCGTCTGTGTAGCCATCAATTCGTGCGTTTGTGGGGAAATGGTGCAACGAGGTCATCGACCGCCTCGATCATCTTGGCCTCGAACGACGAGGAGCAGAATATAATGGTAGGTCAAACCATACTTCAGCGTACATAATGGACTAATGATACATCGTGGGGTACATTAGAGGTGAGTGAGGGACATAATGTTCTGGAAAGTATGGTACAATGCAACCCGCACCGCGAAGTGTCCATCGTTCGGTGCACGATACAATTACACGGCATTCGCAGCCCAGGTCGATCCGGGAGCGATGCGCACCCGCAGCGTTATTGCGCGAAGATGCGATCAAGCTCGGAAGAGAGCAGAGTTGCCCTCCATCTTCAAGAACCGGATCTGCTCGTGGCCGCGCTCTTCGCCGACTCTGCGGGGTCGGATCTCAAGTTAAAACACCAGTCAAACACAAGCAATCGATGGAAAGGTACGCACGAAGCCTCGGCAAGGACAACTTCAGGCACCGTAGAGCCTTCCGGTGTCCACTCGACCTCCGTGGCCAGCTATGTCCATCGCCATTTTGTCAGATTGCACACCATCGCACAATGGCGCCACTGCTCACGATGTTGTGTCCCAGGGGTATGCCGTTCAGCTGGGGGTCGTTCCCGACCCTGACCGCCTCCGGGTTCCATCGCTTCTGTAAGGCTAGCAATCCGGTCTTCAGGCCCTCGCGGTCGACAGGACGCCCGCAGAGCGTGCCGCACGCTTCGTGGCCGAAGTACTCGTTAAATCGGGTGGTGAAGACGTCCACGGGCCCTGGTCCGAGGTGCATGCCGCCGTGTGGCGGCATGGCGACGTGCGGGGACGCCATGAGGTCGCAGAGGCAGTCCGAGAGCCAGCGGTTGGATGATGCTGCTACCGACATGTGTCTAGTAGAGACGAGGAGTCTAGGGATAGTTCTCTTTAGACTCGAGACGAGCGTAGTGGTATGTGGAGTTTGGTGAGTATGTTGAGTGGAGTGCGCCCTCCATGAGCGCGGTTGTTATATACTCTACGAGGCCACAGGAGTACACAGCACCAGATGTTCCAGAGGGAGTCGACGCCGATCCTAGTCTGCGATCGAGAACAGTCCCAGCCAAAGTGTGGCACCGTATATGGTATCTGGTCGGAGCGCCCTGTGCGCTCTCGAGTGGAATGAGCCAGACTCGGACGGACCACGGAAATAGGAGCATTCGTTGAGGTTCGACCAGGAGGTCGTAACTTGGTTAGAATTATATGCTCCTGTCTTCGGCGATTGAAGGAGTTGGCACCCGATCACCTTGGTCCACGCGGGCCCAGGCCTTCGTGTCAGGAGAGCCACAGGCAGTAGCTGGTGAATAGATTGCTGTGAGTCCGGGACTATGATACATGGAAAGCGTGAATCGAAAGCGACAGCAACAATCAAGTCAAAGCAGGGAAGTCAGAAACGTCCTACGCATCGTCGTCACTTTCAAACTCCAGAGGTTTGTACTTGCGCGCTTTCTTGGTTGGGTTGGCCATCGAGACACCCCTCGGCTTGCTCGCCGCAGGAGCGGGCTTGATCTCTGTGACACGACGATGTACATCAATAGAGTACGCATGAACACGAACACGACCTGCGCACTAGAGTACAGCTTCGCTGGGTCTGTCATCATGGCACTCTGCTCTCGTTTCGTCTTCTTGAGCTCGGCCTTCAGCGCTTGTATCTCCTCCTCGGCTTCATCGGCCTTACGCTTGTACCTATTGTCCGATGCTGGCGTAACCTCCGAAGCCTTTGCCTTACCCTTTGCCTTGTGCGATGTATGGTGCGATATCTCGGTTGCAGGGGCAGGCTCAGGGGACCGTCTGTTGCGCATTTTGGATAAACCGGGAGCTACAATCCAGAAGGTGAGTGAAGTGCGCTTGGACGGAATATACGGAGACCGACCGGATGTGGCGGGTGCGAGATTCGGTAGATCAATGGTTGACGGGTAAAGGCGGCATCGTCGAGACTGCGCCTGCAATGCGATCTGCAGGCCGGCACCGTTCAGGCTGAGGACCCATTAGCAAAAACGGTCCAGCCGTACCTCCGCGAAGACCTTGGTAGCATATGCCACTGCATCCCGCAGAGGCAATTCATTCAAGGCCACACTAATCGGTGTCTTCGCGTGGGTACCGAAGACAAGCTACAAGCACTCCAGTCGGCCTCAGTACGCTCCAGGCAAGATGCCGCGCCAAACTAAGTGCGTACCTGGAGCGGTGCGGTCCTGTCGGAGCTCCAGCCCCCGATGGAAAGTTCGCCCTTTGTGAACGTGTCCGCGAGCTTTTCGACGAAGGAGTCGACGAGGAAGCCGGACAGCTTCGAGCCCTGCGGAGGCGGATTTAGAACGCTTGAGAATGGACGCGGAGCGCGGGAGGGCGTACGATGACTTCGCGGACGTCCTTCTCCGTCCAGCGGCCCTGCCACCATCTTCCGTCCTCTCCCGTCAGCCCGACGTGTACTGTCCAGGCCGCATCGTCTACGGAGGAGATGATGACGAAACGCGATGAGCCTTGGTATATGACCTGGATGAGTTCGTCCAGGGGAGTGAAGTGGGAGATGGTGTCCGAATCTGAGGACATGGTGACTTTCTGATTCCTTTGCTTCTTTCTGGCTGTGAGACTACGCGTTCAATGGGCGTGTAGCACGTAGGACCGGGCTGGGATGAACGGTCTGTAGTGGTTCGAAGTGCAAAGCCACTCACGCGGTGGGCGCCACAAAGGCGTCGTGTAGACGCTCGCCAATATTGATCGCAGCTACAAGGCTCATCTTATCTTATCATCCGGAGCAGCGGCTCCGTAATCCGCTGACTCTCTGTGATATCGCACAGTGCGCATTCACTCTTGCTCTCTTTCGTTCGCTCACTTGGTCATCGTCGTACTCAACGCCTCCTCCGAGGCTCAGTAAGATCCCGAAGACAGCCTTACAGTTGGTGGGTGAAATTCCAAGTTATCTGCCCAGTGGACTCATCAATATATTGCACATCAGCTCGTGCGCATACGCGGACCGTCCTCCCGCTTGAACCACGGATACAATGAAGACACGCGTAATTCTCCTCGGGATCGGGTACGTGTGGCCGACTCCCTGGTATACGGTGGGCTCATCATCGTGATCTTGCAGCGGGGCAACATGTTCTGGTAAGACGACGCTGGCTAAGCACCTCCGCCGCATCTTGCCTAACAGTGTTATCATCCACCAGGATGTAAGTCCATCACCTCCGGATGAGCGATATATACTAATGGTAGTCCTTTGGAATACACAGGATTTCGCGCCCGTTCGTGTTCTACCGCCGTTCTCGTTCGAGACGTCGCCTCACAGATGCTCGTAGCCTCAAGAGTTGATCCCCCTACACCCGGTTTACGGTGTGCAAGATTGGGACCGCGCCGAAGGCGCCATAGACTGGCCACGGATGGTGAAGGCTCTGGAAGAAGTACGTCGTCAATCATCGTACTACGCCGCCTTCGACGGGCCTGACTTCGCGATGCAGGTCAAACGCACCGGGGAGATCCCGCCAGAGCATATCTCACACGACCACTTGAACGAACAGAAGGATGTAGCCATACACGACGCTGTATACCAGAAGTGGAAGGCGCACTTCGAGAAAGTGGACCAGGAACATAGAGACAAGGGAGAAGAAGTCAAGTGGGTGATGGTCGACGGGTTCTTGCTGTACTGGCACCCAGTGGGTGCAGAACCGACGTCTCCGCACTCGCAGCCGCTGACTGTCACCCGCAGGAAGTCGTAGAGAAGCTTGACTTCCGTGTATTCCTCCGGGTGCCCGAGAGCGTCCTGAAACAGCGGAGACACGACCGACACGGGTACCACACGGCAGGTAAGGACACTTTGCTCCGCCGCGGTGTTGAACAGCATCCTAACGCTCTTCCACCCCTTCCGTCCCCCGATCGACCCACCTCTTATAACCGCCCTTTCGCCGCCGGCTGAATTGCGCAACGCTTGACGTTCCTTCCCGGAGTTCAATCCGACCCAGAGGGCAGCTTGTGGCGCGACCCGCCCAATTACTGGGAACAGATCGTGTGGCCGGCCTATGTCGAGGCGCACGAGGGCATCGTCGAGAACGGGGACGTCGAGCACGGTAAGCCCAACGGCAAGGTCGCCGGCCTCATCCTGCTGGACGGACTCGAGCTGAGCATGAGCGACATGGTCGACCGGGTATGCGGGGTATTGGGGAAGTGACATGTGGGGGCGGGGATGCGGCATAGAAACGATCGTGTATTCTAGACATGGGATTCGAGAGCTCGGCACGGCGGACGAAACATCGGCGTTGTGGCAGGAGCGTGATTATGATTCCGCCAATTTGTATTGGACGCTGCGCCGGGGCGGACGCAGGCGGACGCGCGCGGGCAGTCGCCGGACGGCCGACCGTCGCGGAGTGTGTGTGCGGGGGAGGCGCGGGCGCGCCGGGCCGTCGGTGCCCCATTGGGGTGCTCGCCGCCCGAAAACGTCGTCTGACCGGCGGGGGCGCGCGCGAATTCACATGGATCCGCCTCGCGTGATTCAGGTGACCGGGAGGGAATACGCCGTATAAGAGCTATGTTCGTCCCCTGGCCGTCCGTCTCATCCCTGCCCTCCCATCCCTCCCCACATATCCCTCATGGCCCAAGTAATCGTCGTCGGTGGTGGTCTCGCTGGTCTCTCGGCCGCCCACACGCTCCTTGAGCGCGGGGCCAACGTCCTGCTCCTGGACAAGCAACCGTGAGTAGCCTTCCTGGTGACGTAGAGATGCGAGATCGCTTCGGGGATGGTTCATGGTCATGCAGACGACTGGCGGAGGGATTGTGGCGCATATAAGCTACCAGAGGACATACGGAACGGCGCACTCGTGTGTTGGGCACGAAATTTCTGGTCCCCTGTCGTGGATCCTCCTATCTCTTCAATGCGCTCGCAATGTAACTGGTCGCTCACGGCTCCTTCCGTACCCCAGATTCATGGGTGGCAACTCCACGAAGGCGACGTCAGGTATCAACGGTGCCGGCACACAGAGCCAGCAGGACCTTGGCATCCCCGACAACGCTAAGACCTTCTTCGAGGACACCAAGAAATCGGTATGTGACACCACTCGGACGCGCAGCTGCAGAATCTGACCACTTCTGCTTTGCAGGCACGCGAACTTGCGCGCGACGATCTCATCCGCGTTCTCACCGGCCGCTCCGGAGATGCTGTCAACTGGTTGCAGGACAAGTTCCAGCTCGATCTCTCGAAGGTCGCCCGTCTCGGCGGTCACTCGCAGCCCCGGACACACCGCGGAGACGCCCAGTTCCCTGGCATGGTCATGACCTACGCACAGATGGAGCGCCTGGAGGACCTCGCCGAGAGCACGCCCGACCGCGTCCAGATTAAGAAGAAGGCGCGCGTTACGCAGCTCATCAAGGACCAGGCCGGCGCCGTCATTGGCGCGGAGTACGTCCACAACGGCAAGACGGAGACCGCGTACGGCCCCGTCATCCTCGCCACTGGTGGGTACGCCGCGGACTTCACGGCGGACTCGCTCTTGAAGAAGTACCGCCCCGAGTACTGGAACCTGCCCACGACGAACGGCGAGCACTGCACGGGTGACGGCCAGAAGATGGCCCTTGCTATCGGCGCGAGCGCGATTGACCTCGAGAAGGTCCAGGTGCACCCGACTGGTCTTGTTGACCCCAAAGAGCCCGAGGCGAAGGTGAAGTTCTTGGCCGCTGAGGCCCTGCGTGGTGTTGGTGGTCTTCTCCTCGACAACACCGGCGCGCGCTTCGTCGACGAGCTCCAGCACCGTGACTACGTCACTGGCAAGATGTGGGAGAACGGCAAGGTGAGCTCGAATGCACCACTTCCATGAGCGTCTGCTGACAACCGTACTGGAATGCAGTTCCCTATCCGTCTTGTGCTCAACGGCGATGCCTCGAAGCAGATCGAGTGGCACTGCAAGCACTACGTTGGCCGTGGGCTCATGAAGCGCTTCGAGAGCGGAGAGGCGCTCGCGAAGGAGATGGGTCTCAAGCCTGAGGTTCTGAAGAAGACCTTCGACGACTACAACAAGGTCTTGCGCGCGAAGAAGGACCCCTTCGGCAAGAAGGTCAGTACATGGCTGTTTTCGCCTTACTCCGTGTGAGACTGACTGAGATGGGCAGTTCTTCTCCGACGAAGAGTGGAAGTTCGACGACTACTTCAACGTCGCAATCATGACTCCCGTGCTCCACTACACCATGGGTGGTCTCGAGATCGACGCTGAGTCGCGTGTCGTTGACACCACTGGCAAGCCCATTCCCGGTCTCTTCGCCGCTGGCGAGGTTGCGGGTGGTGTCCACGGTGCCAACCGTCTCGGTGGCTCATCATTGCTCGGCTGTGTCGTGTTCGGCCGTGTCTCTGGTGACTCCGCGGCGTCGTACCTTCTCCAGAGGATCGGTCCCCTCGCCGAGAAGGCAGCAGGCCGTCTCGGCGCTGTTGCAGGCCACCTCGGTGCTGAGGCGAGCTCGAGTTCAAAGGTATGTGTTCGCGTAGCAATATGCTCGAGAGCGTGTATTGACAAGGACCGGTAGTCTGCGCCCGCTCCCGCTCCTGCGAAGGAGGAAAAGAAGGCCGAGGCCACGCCAGCAGCGTCAGGGGAGAAGTCCTTCAGCGTCGAGGAGGTGCAGAAGCACAACAAGAAGGACGACTGCTGGGTGATCATCGACGGCAAGGTGCTCGACGTGACGGCGTTCATGCCCGACCACCCGGGAGGCGAGAAGGCGATCCTTCTTTACGCCGGCCGCGACGCGACAGAGGAGTTTAACATGCTCCACGACCCCAAGGTACGTCTTGGCCCGCCGCTTCGACTTCGGACAACGTTGACTAACGCATGATTTGTGTAGGTCATCCCTCGGTACGCGCCCGAGGCGGTCATCGGCTCGCTGAAGAAGTAAAAGCTGGACTTGGTGCCGGCTGGACTTCGCTGCGATGTGTTTTGGTTGTCGCTTAGCTAGTACTGTTTGTTTTGATCTTATACCACATCTCCCCTGCTATCGCACACTGTGGTTGTAATATATGTAGCTCCTTTTTATAGTCGTTTATTCTGTTGTTTTGGAAGCTCCTGCGATCGCGAGTGATGCTTCTGTTAGATCTGCGCTTGCTAAGTTCTGCTCAGCTTGTTCTGGCTGTTTTGCAGATGGTCCTGACAAGGTGGAGGCTATTGGGCAAGGGTTTAATGGAGGTGAGTAGCCACGTGTCCCCTGTGGCGTCCGAGCCTACTAGTACTGACCGACGGGACCAACTCCAGGCATCGTCGCTTTGGCCCCGCGACTTCGGTTCCGAGCCTACCATAGAATCACCACCACATGGAACCTCCACCTCCACCTCCAGGATGTCAAGACTTGGACGCTTGGTACGAAATCAAGTACGAGTCTACTGGTCTGCCGTCGTCCGCTGCGCTATGTCCAGGTGTAGCTTCGGTTCCGCCAGTACGTCCAACCTTCCTTGACCTTGACCCCTGTAAGGCGCCTTGTTCATTGGTCCTGCCAGCGTGGCCGGTGCTAGTGTGGTCAGCGGTGGAGACTCAAGCCGGCCATAGACGCCAAGAAATGGATCCGGAGCCCCCACGGCTGTAGACTCCAAATCACCAATTATTGACGGCCACACCAAGCTCCGCAGGCGCCCTCCGTCCTTCGAGGACTATGCCCGACGCTCCTCTCCGCTTGCCTGCACCTTTGACCGCTAGGGGGGCGGGCGCCACAGGCACGACCTCGCTTTGCTGTGAGGCCGCGCTAGTGGGGCGTGTTTGTCCGCGAGGGCTGAGCGCGTCCATTCTCCTTGCCCGCAGGCGCGGCCGACGCTTTGCTATCCTGTCCAATGTCCAAAACTCGTGGCCCTTGCCGAGAGATACTCTTTGAAATTCCTCGAGGGCGCGAGCCTATAAAATAGGCAGCGAATTTCCAGGAGGCTCCCCAGCAAACATCCCACCGACAGCCTCCTCCCCTGCTACACGCTCCCAACGCTACAGTACAACACGTCTCCTTTGCTGCCTCATCACCAGTGAGTTTCTTGCTGCTCTCACCGCGACTTCTACTTATCAAGACTTTCCCCGACGTCGCCAAGGTCATGTCCATATTCTCGATGCCACAGGAGATACACTCCGAGATCTTAGCCGGATTAGGCCGTACAGACCTCACAAATTGCGCGACTGTGTGCCAGGCATGGGCGAGGGACTCGCAGCGGCACCTCTGCGCTTACCCCATCATCAAGAACGCGCACAGCGCGCAGGCATTCAGAGCGTTCCTACAGAATTCACCAGAGAGCCGCCGCCACGTCAAGCAGTTATGGCTCCGCGCAGATGGTAGCAACAGGAACAAGGCAACCGTAGACCCATGGATGAACAGAGCGCTCGTCAACCTAGCGCCGTTGCTTCCCAACCTCCGGGGCCTCAGGCTCCAGAACTGGGGCCCCGTCGTCGCCGGCTCGGAGGTCATCGCCGCTCTCCGGTCATTCAAGCAGGTCACCCACCTCGACCTCCACGCCCCCGTCTTCCATTCCAGCACCGATCTCGCTGACTTCGTGTTCGCGCTACCCCAATTGTCGTCGTTGCGGCTCCAAAGCGTCACTTGGGAATCCGGCATGCCCGAAGGGCCGCTCGATAGGCGGGAGTACAGGGGCCGGCCGCTGCCACTGACGAAGCTTGAGCTGTGTGGCATGCGCCCCGACTACGCCGAAACGTTCTTCCTCTGGTTCGAGCGTCACGAATGTCGCCCTGTGGAGCTTGTCGCGCTCCACATCTTCGCCTCGAATCTCCCAAACCTCTTCAGGTACCTCTCGTTTGTAGGCGAAAGGCTCGAGGCGTTCACATTCCTGCCACTGTTCTCGGTGCCAGCCGGTACGCGCCGCGTTTTCCCAATATTTTCTATTGAGTTCAAGGCTTACACACACTGCAGAAGACCGGGAGCTGGGCGTACTGACCCTGGAGCCCAATCCGAATGTTCGGTCTCTCTGCCTACGGATCCATGATCAGCCCGGAGAAGCAATAAATCTATGGATGCTCAGTTTGCTCTGCCGCTCGCAACAATGCTCTCTGGAAGAGATCACGTTCGAGATGTGCTTGGACAGAGAAGGCGCGGCGCTCACAACAAACTTGTGGGACTATATAACCGATGTTCTTCGGTCTTCCTGGTTTGATACGCTTCGTCGGGTCGTATTCGTCCACGAGCCCATCAAGGACGAGCCCATCCACCACAACAATACGTTTTTCCTCCCGGATGGGGAGTCCGCTTTCATATGGCGCTTCGTCGAACTGGAAGGCCCGGATCGGCCTAACCTTCGCGTGGAGGCGCGGAATGCCCCTGTCCTCGACCTCGGCGTATACAAGGAGGACTCGGAATGAAGATCGCCGCCGCATCGGTATGCACTCACCGGTAGGTATCCGTCTGGTAGCATTGTGGCACCTGGACCCCAACAGCACTCGTAGAACAGTTTCCTCATCCCCTATCCCGCATCTCGTCCCGTGTGGAACCATTTTTGCTCATATTTGTATCAATTGCCCCTTTCTTACTCATCTTCGCATCTCACCCTTCCTTGTCCAACAGTTCTCCCCACTACTCTACATTTTCTCGATTCCATCTCTCAGATTCCATCGTTCTCGTACTATGCACAGTTTACATTTATCTCACTGAGACGTGTCCGACCGTCATGTAGTCCTCTCTCCAGCTTGACAATGCATCTGTTCTGTTATGCCTCTTGATGCGTATCCAGCCAGCTAGGCTAATCATCAACTTTCAACCCAGCGGAGCGAATGCAGTGGTGATTCGGAGAACCGTGACAAGCCTATTCATAGCCGCCACGAGCATCATAGTCCTCGGTCTCGCAGCAGAACACAAATACAACATCAGCACGCTCTTCAGTCTAATGCTCCCGCGGGGGTTTCCACCGAGTGGCACAACATACTACGATTGGAACAGAGGCCACGCATGCCATGGCCATTGTCGTCGGTATCCTCATCGGCATCCTCCACGGCCGGGAGTGATAGGTTCGGTGCGACGTCGACATCGATATGAATCCTGTGTGACGTCGTAGCTCGTTATCGTCCTGAGGGAACGCACACAGGTGAAAGTCGAGAAAAATATCCACGACAACAATGAGCATGAAAGGGCCCGACATATCCGCTGTGGGCCCCAAACTTGAACATACCCGGGCCTAGCACATCACTAGCTCCCATCAAAACCTGAGCGCCCGGTACCGATACCACACTTTTACTCAAACATCGCGCTCGCATAGCGTACGCAACGTAAAGCTCTTCATCATGGTGCGTGGTCGGCCATACTAGAGTCGTAAGCTTGAAATGACTGACAATATTTGATGCTACGCAGGGCATCATCATCTCTCTCATAACTGGCACAATCTCCACGATCGTCGAGGTTGTTGTGACGGTCGTCGAACTTCTGTTCGGCGCTATTGCCGCGGTACGTCTCCTGATACTTTCAACTGTGAAACGACAAGTATTGATAGTTCCGGGACCCAGCTCTTCTGTTGTGTTGCCGACTTTCTATGCTGCGGGCTGTGTTCGCCAACGGGAGCCGGCACCACGGCAGGGGCAGGAGCAGGAACGGGGTTGTCAGGCAGAAGACGAGGTTTCGGGTTCGGAGGGCGTAGAAGAGGGATAGGGGCAGAAATGGCGGGCGGTATGGGCCCCGAGACCGGTGCAGGAATGACCGGGACTGGACTGGACACGGATGCAGGAGTGACTGGCGGCGGATTGGGCACCGGAGCAGGTGTTGGGCCTACAGCTGCGACCTATTAATCCGACAGACGTGAGATACGATCGCACAGTTCGTGCGTTTTATGACTAGCATACGTTGATGTAATGACCACCTAACTGCGTTGTGGCTTCGATCTGATGCGCGTGTGCAGCACGGTAGCACACCGAGTTGTCTGAAAACACTAGGGGCAGTACGACGCACTAATGCAAAGACCGGAATGGGTCCTGTGGTTACCAACCGCGACGATGCAGCACATTTTCTCTCTAGAAAGAGCGGGAGGTTATCCACGCTCACAAACTGGTCCGTGTCGGGTTTTTTTTGAACCACGTCATCGTTTGAGCGTATCAGCTCGACGGGCAACCGCCGAGTCGGAATGGGACGCCTTGTGCGACTCTCCGTCGCTATTTTGAGCGTGACTGTTTGACAACGAATGTTGATTTGTGGATGCACGCGGGTGCCTTCCAGCCAGTGGTGGACGTTGCTGCGCAGAAAGAGATGCAGTGGCCAGTTTGCCTAAACCGGACGTGTATCGCCTGCGATGATGGCGGCGGTCGGCGTCTATATAACTCCTCTTTCAACCACCACTTCCTCTGGAGTGCTCTCAGACTCCTCCGTCCTTCCGAGGCAGCGAGGCCTGAGCCGTGAAAGCCCGGTAGCCATCTATGAATGGATCGTTGTAAACAATCCTGAAGCGCTTTGGTGTGTGCCTGATCACATCGTCCATACGAGCAAGGCAGTGAGTTCGCTTCGCCGTCTGCTCAGTTCTCGGGCATCACTGAGTACATGACAGGTCCCATCATGTTCCCACAGATCCCATCCACCTTTGCAACGCCCCGTTGGCAGACAGTCTTCTGTGTGCCCACGGCCGCACCGCGTAGGGGATCTCGTATCTCGGACATTAGCAAAGCGGGCTTTACCTGAGCGCGGTACCGATGACCGCAAGCGTGTGTGAGGCCTATCGGAATGCTTGTACGACATGCACCGGTAGATTTGGAACAGACCTGGATCAATGCGGGCGCGGTGCTTGCATCACATCACTCAGCGTCTCGGCTTGACCGTCATCCCCAGATTGTTATATAGCGAGCTTCGGTGCACCCACTCGCGGTATCCTCCCGTTCACCAGGATCCACGCTCGTTTCCCTAATTCTCTTTCTTTCTTTTCTCCTTCCCTTCCTTTTTCTTCTCTCCTCCCCCCCTTGCTTCGCTGACCCAGGATGGTTGCAGCCGGCCTGCTTGCTTTTTCGTTCTTTACGGTCGCGCTAGGCGCTCCCTTGGCTCGAGAGCCCCTTCACGTTCATGACGCACGATCGGCTGCACCCCAGGGGTACACAGCGAGCGGGGCTCCGCATCCGGACACGGTCCTGCAGTTGCGGGTTGCACTCAAGCAGAGCAACAACGCGGGTTTGATTGATAAGCTCTATGAGGTCAGCACACCGGGCAGCCAAAGCTACCGTAAGTTCCTGAGCAAGTCGGAGGTACGCCTGTCGCGTTTTTCGGATGCATACAAATGTCTGACTCTGTTTCAAGGTGGAACAGTACGTAGCTCCAAGCGCGGAAAGTCTTGCCGCGGTCACGGCGTGGCTCGATCGTAACGGCGTGAAGGCGACACCGGGTGCGACGAGCCAATGGCTCAACATCGAGGTCCCCGTAGCGAAGGCAAATGCCATGCTCGGCACAGAGTTCTCCACTTTCGAGCACTCAGACACGGGTGTTAGCGCCATTCGCACTCTTGCATACTCCGTACCAGCCAGTGTCAAGCCGCACTTGGACTTGATCCACCCTACAACGGTGTATGTACCGCACGCTGATTCTCTTATACGTATACTCATACCATCTATCTGCGCAGCTTCCCTGTGAAAGCGACGAAGGCCATGGCCAATGTACACATTGCATCCAGCCACCGCCATAACTCAACGGCTCACACGCGGCGAGCGGGGGTTGATGCTTCGTGCGACAACGCTATGACACCAGCATGCCTTCAGGCGTTGTACAATGTCCCGACGACGCCTGCAACACAGAGCTCAAATACGCTGGCAGTCAGCAGCTTCGTGTCCTCGTCCTCGAGCACCGCGGATTTGACGAATTTCCTGGGGCAATTCCGCTCTGATATCCCGAGCAGCACGACGTTCGCTGTGTCAAATCTCGACGGCGGCGTTAATGACGAGTCTCAGACAAGCGTTGAGGGGGTACGTCCATCGAGATGCTCATTGCATTGCAAATAGTCGCTGACAGAATACGGCTTAAGTCCCTGGACATCCAGTACACAGTGGGCATGGCCACTAATGTGCCGACCACGTTCTTCACCGTCGGCTCCGACAACGGCGGAGATTTGGAGGGATTCCTTGATCTTATCAACACCCTCATTGCGCAAGAGACTGCCCCGACCGTTCTCACGACTAGCTTCGGATTTCCCGAAGCGCTTGTCTCGCAGGACTTCGCGACGTATGTTTTCACTGCGTCTGTCGCTCACGAGTTCATGCTGGTTGACACGCTACACTGTTAGGAACCTTTGCAACGCGTATGCGCAGCTTGGCGCGCGGGGAACTTCCATCCTCTTCTCGTCTGGAGACAGCGGCGTTGACGACGGCCAAGGTGGAAGTTGTACTACATTCAGGCCTACGTTCCCTTCGGGTTGCCCCTTGTAAGCTTAGTTGTCTAGTTGCATCCGACAGTCGACTAATCTCGCCATCTACGAAGTATAACTGTAGTTGGCGCCACTCAGGGTACAGCACCGGAAATCGCTGCCGACCTGTCTTCGGGCGGTTTCTCGAACTTCTTCCCCACGCCACAGTATCAATCCGACGCCGTCTCCTCTTACCTCACTACTCTGGGCTCGACCAATGCGGGATTGTTCAACAAGACCGGGCGCGCGTACCCGGACGTCTCCGCAGCAGGCATCTCGTACCAGGTCGTCATCAACGGGACGGTCACGCCGGTCTCTGGGACGAGCGCGAGCACCCCGGTGTTCGCGAGTATCATCGCGCTCCTCAATGACCGCCTGGTCGCGTCGGGCCAGTCTACGATGGGTTTCCTCAACCCCTTCCTATACTCGACGGGCAAGAGCGCGTTGAACGACATTACGGCGGGCAGCAACCCTGGGTGCGGGACGAAAGGATTTCCTGCTGAGGCCGGCTGGGATCCGGTGAGTTGTTCAGTTTTACTGTAGGGTGCCATTCTGACGATGTATGTTGTAGGTGACGGGCCTTGGCACGCCAGACTTCAACAAGCTCTTGAGCGCGTTGAAGCTTTCATGATTTGTTTGCTTGCGTGTTATGTTTTGCACTTATTCCTATTTTGGGGCTTCGTCTTCGCTTTTTTATCGGAAGTTTTGGTTGGAACAATCCGTTTTGGCAGGTCATGTCGTGAGTGCCCCAAGATTGACGCTACACCGCTCTCGGGTCCGGCGTCGTGACGACAAGGCAACGCCACACGGCAGGACCGGAAGCTATACGGCTTCTCGTTGCTCGCTTACCCCTTTAGATCCGCTTTTCATGCGCATCGTCTGCTTCACCGCAAGACCGAGATGAACAGCGCTGCAATCTGCTGAACGTCCAGTGGCAGCTAGCACATCGGGGGCCGCGGAGCATATGGATATTTCCGCCTTCGCTTGAACCCTCTGCCGATACGAATTACGAGCAACGGTTGCCGGTTACGCGGCGAGAACAAGGAACTACGGTACAAACAGAGCTTCTATGTCGCGAACCACAATATATGACTCACAACCTACGCGCGTAGACCGCAGTTGATTTGAGGAGCGCGCCGTAGAAATAGACAGCCAACACGTTGCTAATCACACGGCTTCTTGCGCTGTGCAGCCCTTCTGTGGCTTGTTCCCGCAGCGGCAGGCGCTCGTCTCCATCGTAAGTGGCGCTGCCCGACAAGAGCGTTCACAACTTGTCGGATCACCACCGCGTCCGCAGGAACGGCGAGGTACATAGTATATCCTCTCTTTCACCTCGTTACGGCGGCTGGCCTCGCTTTCCCCACCCACATTGCATCATCATCATGCTTTCAGTTTTCACGTCACCGGCGGGCGTTCTTTTGTCGTGTTTGTTCTATTCTGTGGCTGTTCAAGGAGCCTCTTCTTTTTCTGTCGACGTTCGTGGACATGGGGTGAGGCTCGTCGATGGTCCCATTGCTGGCGGGAGCGTCGGGGTGACCACCTCCGACGGTCTTTCGGTAAGCACTTCCTCCGAACTTCATAGCACCCTATGTCAAGTTACTAACTTCGCTGTAGTACACCACGAACATCACCCTTGGAGGGCTCAGTATGTGATACATAGCGCACTCCAGTACAACTCTCTCATGCTTGCGGTTGGCAGACTTAACTGTCATCTTGGACACGGGCTCGTCCGACCTTGTGTTGGATCTCCAAGGTCGCCAGCCGAACTTGACGAACTCGACCAACATCCAGATCACGCAAGCTTTCGGGAAAGGCGAGGTCACTGGCGACATCGACTTCGCAGAGCTTAAGCTTGGCGACTTTACCATAGACTCGCAGGGTATGCGTTCGCTTCCATTCACCCTACGCCATGTGCTAAGACATCCACACCTTATAGCCTTCCTGAATGGCGTAGAGTCGGCAGATCTCGGCGACACGGACGGCATCATGGGCATGAGCTTCAACACCGACTCGACCATCCAAGAGGCGCTCTCACAGTCCCTGGGACAACAGGCCGCCAACAAGCTGGGCAACACCCCGATGCCCGCGCTCTTCGCGCAAGACACGGACCTGCCCCACCTTTTCGACGTGCAGCTCGCGCGCACGAGCGAGCTCGAGCCCACCGCGCCCGGCGTGTTCCTCATCGGCGGCCACGACACGAACTTCCAGAACGTGTCGAGCGCGCCGCAGCTGCCGAGCGTCGCGTCGAACCACTGGTCTCTGGTGCTGGACGCGATGAAGGTCAACGGCAAGGCGTTCACGTTCAATACGTCGCGGATTGCGGGGGTGCCCGCGGGGAAGGTTGTCGCTGCACTCGACACGGGCTTCTCCCTTCCGCCGCTGCCTGCACCCGCTGTGGATGCCATCTACTCAAGCATCCCTGGCGCCGCGTTCGATGCCGAAGGCCAGCAGTGGTTTGTGCCGTGTGATGCGAGTACCACGCTGTCGTTTGTGTTCGGGTGAGTGTTCTCGCGAGGCTTGCTTCGAGTGCGCACTGTACTAACGAGTCGTATTCATTGCCTACCAGGGGTCAAGAGTTCTTCGTCCATCCACTCGACTTGTCGTATCCCATCGCGGGCACCATCAACGGCGCGAAGAGGACAGCATGCTTGAACACGTACCAGTACCTCACGCTTGATCCTGACGACTTCACTGGGTTCGACCTCATCCTGGGCGATGCGTTCTTGCGCAACGTCTACGCGTCGTAAGTTGTTCCCTCTTTGTATATCTTCAGCAGTGCTACATGGTGACGCTCGCTAGATTCAACTACGGACAGTCCAGCAGCTCCCAAGCATTCGTGCAGATGGTCACGACGACTCCGGACATGACGGCGGCGATGCAGGAATTCAAGACTGAGCGAGCGGCGACTCTCTCACAGCTTCCCCCTACAGCCGAACCTTCTGCCATTGTCAACCGCTCGGTTGCAAATGGCTCTCGAAAGAGCAGCTCATCCGGTGCTTCAATCATCACACTCGCTGCCATGTTGCTCTCGTTACTTTGTTTGCTGTATTAGAATTACCACTGTGCGGACGTTTGCTAGCGAGCACGGACTTTTCACGTATTTATTTGCATATATACATAGACACTGACATCTACAACACGCATGCATCTCTATGTATGCAGGCGGGGGAAGTCCAGGCAGCCGTGCATGGACCTGCCAGAGCCTGCGCATGCCAGTGCTACCTGGCTTCGGGAAGAATCGGGCCTGGGGCTCAAGGCGCCGGAAAGCGCCGAGGTACTCGCCCGATAAATCGGGGAGACGATTCCTCGTTTCGACCATGACGCCCTTGCGCAGCTTGCGCCTTTGTCAACAGGGTCGTTTCTCATCCAGCTGTCACCGAACTTATCAAAAAGCACCGGCCCGTGAGAACGATTCCTGGAGGGCACTAGGATTGCACTGGTAACTATGATATTGGGCGTTTTCAACGACGCAGCACGGTCGCCGTAACCGAGACTCAAGTTATTCCTCTCCACTCTCATTCTCTCGCGCCCACACTGCTCCGGCTTGCTCGGGATCATGCGGGATGTAGGCTCATTGTTTGCGGCCGCTCCTCCCTCCCTCATAGACCTTACTATCTAACGACGCAGCCGAGCTTTTACGTCCCCCTACCGGTAAGCTCGCTCTACCACATATACATGATCTCCCCTCTCAACTCCATGTATAGCGATTCCTAGTCATTTGGAGCCGGTACTGCAAGTGAAATGGCTGCCCATCGGCACACTGTCGGATGAACGGAACAAGACCTCCGCTCGAGCCCTCGTCCGCACTGGCCATCCGTGTCTCCAGGGTAAAGACTTTGTCCTTCACGTGTACACTGGTATTCCTTCCAAACCGCACGAAGAGCTCGCCGACCTTGGCCGCGAACTTGACGATAGCTTAACCTCGGGCTTGAAGTTCTCTGCGGACCATACCTGTAGGTGGTGGCTTTACACCTTGAAGTCAGGTCTGGTGAACTCCAACCCTCTGTGCCCCGGCAAGGGGAGGTCGCCCTTCGAATCTCAAACTTGAACAATCTCCGGGAACATATTGGGCCGGTCTTATGCACTTATGCAGGACCTGGCCGTTTGAGCGTGAGTGATTCCACTTTCCGCCTGCGTTTTATGCTGATGGCCTTGCAATCCCCAGCTTACAGCTTGCCTCGAATCTAAATTACAATCCTTCATAATCTTCATGATTTCATTTCGTTGGGAGGCCGCCCGGTGCCCCAGCTGACCGGCTCCCAGCTTGACAGTGACACCCACCCCAAGACGTCCGCGTCATCCGAGGACCGACACGCTCTGGGAGGTGGCTGTGCAGCGTAGGTAAATCCATTCAACCTCGGCGCGCGACGTTGCACCCACTCCCACCGTCCCCCTCCACCGTCTTCCCCCAGGGTTCTGCACCCTGGCCTCCTGTCGTCTTCTATGGCATGCAGCCATGATCACAAGTCAAAGATACACCGGCGCCAGGGCGGCCATCCACGGCCAGCTATTCAATCTCTCCAATCAGACATTTCCCCGGATTCGACCAACGTGTAACATGACCGCCTTCGCGAACCTTGTCGTAAGGTGTGCGTCAGTCCGATACGTCCTTCCTCGGGCATGTGGCTGATGGCTAGAGACGGATGCAATACTTTCCAGAAATAACCGTGCCATTGCCCCCAAAGAGACCTGTGGACAGCTTGCGTTTGTCTGATTCTTACAGCCTCCGACTCTTCTGCAGGTGTGTCCATAACTAGCTGCAACCAGGGCTCTTTTGTCTCACCGGCCCTCCGCGAGATAGGTAGTCTCTTACTGTTTACACGAAGAGTAGCATGCGGCCAAGTTCGGCACATCACGGCATGCGCCTCGCTGACAGACCTAATTTGGCGGCCTAACACCCCGCAGCCTCCTGTCATAACGCCTCCTGCCATCCTCCCATGACCCACCTGAGCGAGCGCCTTCACAGACACTCTCGTCACCCCGCGCTCCACCGTCGCTCGAAGGTTACGGTTGACCTAGCCTTCGAAGGGCAAAGGTTCGCACGTCTGCCTTCCTTTGCGTAACGGTGACGAACAAGGCACTGTCTGATAGGTATATAGGGTCGCCCTGGGGCACATCGTCCCTCGTAGCCTCCGAGTATCTCGACCATGCTAAGCTTAGACACCTTGGCATTTTCGAATATCTCCCCGTGGCCGCTACTGCTCGGGGCGCTCGCCATCCTATGCTACGCTGTAGCCCGCGGACTTCGAAGGGGCAAGCTGGCCGAGCGGCTTCCGCCTAGTCCCCCAGGTCACTGGCTCTTCGGCAACGCGCCCCCAACGGCATAGTGAGTCTCCTGCGGAACTTTGCAACGACGTGCACCGCTAATTATTCCGGCGCTTCTGGTGCAGTGCTCACCTCCACCACACGCGCATCGCTGAGACGTACGGACCCGTGTTCACACTGCGTTATGGTTCGCGGCGCCTCTGCGTGATCGCACGTCACCAGGTACTCCGACCGCGCGCCCTGCTTATATGTGGAATCACAGATACTAAATCTGCCCCCGTTTGCAGGCGGCGCAGGACATCATGGTCAAGCAGTCTCACCTCCTCGCCGACCGCCCGCGGTCCGTCGCCGTCGGAGAGCTCATTTCGAACGGGATGCGTGTCCTTACGCTCGGTGTGGGCGACCGTCTGAGAAGATATAGAGGGTGTGTAACCCGCTAGCGTGTTGTTCCTCAAAGTATGAAGTACTCATTTCGATGGTAGAATTTTGCACGCGACGCTACAGCCGGCGAGTGCGTCGAGCTATGAGTACTTGCAGGGTCAGAATGCGCGAAACTTCATCATCGACATTCTAGACCAACCGGACGAATTCATCAACCATTCGAGACGGTACGTTCTTGAGCTAGAATCTGGCGATGTGGCCCCGTGACAGTCCTTACACGACAATTTCTACCATGGCAGATATGCAGCGAGTGTCATCATGTCGATTACATACGGAAAGACTACACCAACGTCGTTCTCGGATCCGGACGTCAAACAAATCAACGTGGGCGCCGCGCGTGTAGGCGATGCAGTCCGCCCGGGGGCGTACCTCGTCGATACCTACCCGTTCCTCAAGCACATCCCGTTCTTCACATCCGAGCTCAGGCGCTTCCATCGTGAGGAGCTGGCACTATATCGTAGCCAGGTGCAGGGCGTGAAGGCGCGTTTGGTCAGTCTTCCCCCCCTCCCCTTTAGATATCAGGGCATGTGCTGAAGATGACACGCGTCTGGTAGGCAAAGAATGAATGCCCACCGTGCTTTGTGACGTCTTTAATGGAGCGTCAGGAGGAGTTCAGCATGTCCGACGACGAGCTGGCGTACCTCGCTGGGTCGATGTTCGGCGCGGGGTCCGATACTGTACGTCATCCGCGCACCGTTCTTCCTATTTCGATCTGACCATTTCCTATGGTAGACTTCTGGGGTGCTTCCTGTCATGATCATGGCGGCGGCGCGGCATCCGGGGTTGCAAGCGAAGGTACAGGCACAGCTGGATGAGGTCGTAGGCCGCGACAGGTGTAAGACAACAGTTTTGATCCCAGAAGGACTACACATACTAATCAGAGCGGCCCAATTGTATAGTGCCTACATTCGCCGACCGAGATCAACTCACCGAGGTGAGCGCGTGGGTGCAGGAGGTGTACAGGTGGCGGCCTGTAACGCCGCTAGGTGAGAGGCTATTCGGTAGCTTCCAGAAAAGTGCATAATGCTCACTGGATTGTTTGATCCTAGGGTTTACCCATAGGGCTACGAAAGACGTCGTTTGGGTACGGACCGTCCCTTGCGTGCTTCGTCAGTAAAGGGTGTATTCTGAACGGACGAGTAGAAGGATTATGTCATTCCCGCAGGAACAGAAGTTCTCGCATGCCACTGGTAAGGTCCCTCACCTCGATATATGCAGTCCCTTGATGAGTGTTGTGTCTTTTTCAGGGCCATCTCACGCGACCCGGATGTATATCCAGACCCCGAGGCCTTTAAGCCATCCCGCTGGCTGAATGAGAAAGGGCAGATAAGGGAGGACCTGAAGTTCTTCAACTGGGGCTTCGGACGGAGGTCAGCTTCCTGCATCCTGGCGAAGTCTCTTGGCTGACAGGGTCCGCAGAATCTGCCCCGGACTGCACGTAGCCGAGAGGTGGGTACATATTACGTGCTAATGATAAATGCGCGTTTGCTTACTGTGCGTTCGCGTCAGGTCGGTGTTCATAAACACGGCGCTCACGCTCTGGGCATTCGATATTTCCGAAGACTCGTCTCACCCAATCGACACGATGGCCATCAAGGACGGCGCGCTCGCGCACCCGTACCCGTTCGTGGTGCGCTTCAAGCCGAGGATTGCAAATTTGAGGGAGAAGATCCTGGCTCACAACGAGTGAGCAGGGGGTGCTTCATGGACTATTCGGGGAGGGCACGGGATGTATGAGTATCAGCGACGAGTCCAAGCTGCAATATGTAACATTAGTGTTTAATAAGCAACGTACCCTGCGCGCCGTTCCAGCGTCGCACCACACCATCCCCGTTTGCCGGCCGAGCTCCATGACGCCGATAGAGTCTACATGTAGCATTAGATGACCATCCAAGATCCGGAGAAATACGGTACGCGTGCACGAATAAGTTAATGCTGCCCTAATCGCCCCCGACACCACGCCCACGCGCGGTCGACTGCGTCGCTCCCCCACGACACCGCCTCGTCCACCACGCCATCGAACCGCTGCTCATTCCATGGCGAGTGCCGGTCGTCGTGCTCAGTCATGGTGAATCGCAGCACGTCCTTGACGGTCACTAGGCCCGCGAGCGCGCCGTGGTTCTCGACCAGGATAACGCGGGGGCTATATACGATATTAGTGGCTCTAGGCTAGCGCCTAAGGGGAAAGGGGCACGCACCCCATACGCTTGAATAGTTGCATGACGACCTCGAGCGGTAGTTGCGGCGATACAGTGAGCGGAGTCTGCCCGCGGAATGTTCGTAATCCTATATGCGCGCATATAAGCACTTAAAACGCACCTGATTGACCCATGGCCATAACTTTAGCACGTCGGGTGTAGCTGTGGTCTCCATGATCTCCAACGAGAGCTCGTCGTCTATGCCAACCGCAGGCCCCGAAGCCATCCCGGAAAACTCGGCCTCCTCTTCGTCCTCGGCGTCGGGTGCGAAGGAGACAGGTGTGCCTGCCTGGACGTCTTGGTAGTCCTTCGCTTTGTCTGCGAGCAAGATGAGTACCTGCTGCTGATGGCACGAGTGCTCTGTGACCGACCTAGTACATATCGCAACTCTGACCGGTCAATGAAACCTAACAGTGTCCGACTAGCGTCTACGGAGACGATCGGGAATCCCTTCACCTCTGTGCTAGCAAGGATGGTCTCTGCAGCGCGCAGGCGTCAGGAAAAGATGGATCGAAGTATACCTATAATCATACCTATATCCTGAACAGTCAGGCCAGACGCGGGAAGAGTCTTCAGGTTCAGTCGCATCACTCTGGATACTGTGGTACTGTCAGTACTACACACGCACGGCACAGATCTGCGCGTACCCGGCACATTGTATGCATGGTCGTCCTTCTCGAGGAAGGGGAACCCGTTGAAGCGGATCATCTCGTCCGCGATGCCATTTGTACCGAGGAAGTCGCCGACGGCCTTCGTCACCAGCAGGACGATCTACGCAAGAGATTAGAGCACACACGAAGGCCAAGGACGGCAAGACGCACCATAGTGGGCAGGATGTATGTCAGCGCTCCGGTCAGTTCGAACATGATCACCACGACGGTGACTGTCAATCGCATCACACCGCTGTGTTTCAAGGTCACAACAAGGTACAAATGGGAGCGTAGGTAGCGCTCACCTCAGCGCAGCAGCTGCACCCAAGAGAGCGTATGTCCCAGGAGTGATGCACGGGACGTCGGGCTGACATACAGAGAATATCCCCGAGGTGGGGTATGCACTGCGACCCGTAAGAATCCTGAATGAAACAAAGTGCGAAGTAACTCACCGATTGATGGCTTTGACCATAATGCCTACCATCCGCCCGAACGTGGCGCCAATGGCCATGGAAGGGACGAAGATACCCGCAGGCACTTTACATCCGTATGAAATCGCCACTAGGCCCATCCTTGCAACAGTGGCGAGGAAGAGGGAGTTGACCATCGGCCACTGATACGTAGTCCTGAGCGTGAAATCAGTCGGTTGTGCACACCGAGTGTATGGCACACGCACTGGCATAGGTGGTCATAGTCACTT
Source organism: Trametes pubescens (assembly GCA_001895945.1). Lineage (NCBI taxonomy): Eukaryota > Fungi > Basidiomycota > Agaricomycetes > Polyporales > Polyporaceae > Trametes > Trametes pubescens. Next base: position 37,230 of record MNAD01000184.1, on the reverse strand, counting down.
GCGCCGTCGCATTCGCGGAAGAGGATTTCCATGCTCTCCGTCATGTCGATACGCATGAAATGGTTGAACCACCCGATCATGGCTGTGACGACAGCCAATGCCACGGCTTCTGCAATGGCGTGTTTCCCTAAGTAGCGGCGGCGGAACTCCGCTACCTTGAGGTTGAACTTCACCATGAAGGCGCCGTAGAGACCCTGACAGACCGTCAGTTCTCATGAGCAATTCGCGCCTAATGCGCACTTACCCCGAATATGCCCAGGATTATGAAGAAGATTATCTCGAAGAAGTGCCAGTCTCTGTCGTATGTGACCTGGAACAGTACGAGTTTGCCGCTTCTATACGGATTCATGGCCTAGACTGATGTCAGACAAATCCCAGCACGCCCTGTTCGCATCGGGACTCACCGACAAAGTGACTGTAGCAACGAGGGCGCAAAAGAAGCTTCTCCACATAGTCTTGATACTGAAGACACTGCTCATTTCCTGCGACGTCGCGGCGTCAGTTCAGACTGCATATCCGCCTGTAGGTCTCGTACCTCGATAGAGAACAGGACTCCACCGATTGGTGAACCGAAGGCGACAGCTACACCCGCCGCACTTGATGCTGTCAATATTTCCCTCATCTTGACTAGACGTACTGCACGTCAGTAGCAAGACCGGATTGCACAAACGGCTACCCACCTTGGCTCCTCGAGAATCCCTTGAACAGACTTGCTATCAGGTTTCCCACACAACACGCGACATGCACCGATGGACCCTCTTTCCCTACGGAAAGCCCGGACGCAATGACGAGAGGCTACATGGTATGAGTATAAGCTCGTGAGCGCGCATAGCTCCGACTCACGCACCAGAGTCACGCTCTTGATGAAGAATGTCCAGAACCCAAGAAAGCCCTTCATGATGAATCCACCAATGATGCACTTGATCTCGGATATGCCAGATCCAGCCGCGTACTTCGCGAGCTGTTTCACGAGGTGTGCTGCCACGAACGAGAAGAGTGCCTGTGCAGAGGTTCGGTATTCGCGTCATAGTCTGGCAAGGAGTTGAAACGTACAGCGAAGAGCACGTATATAGCCCACCGCGCGGGCATAACATTGCTCCATTGGTGCCAGGCCTCACAGGTGTCCTCGTCGCCGCCTTCGATCTCCCAGCAGCAGAATTGCTGGTTCAGCCACCAGCCGTCCGAGCAGTAGCCCATCTTGATGTCCGAGAGCCATTCCGTTACAATGGAGATGATAGCAGCATTGAAGCCGATTGCAATCCCTGGACACGGTCAGGACACGCGAGCGTGGTGAATTGCACGACATAGAGACTCACCGACAAGCGTGACGACAAACCAGCTCTCACCCGCATGTGCTATGCCTTGCAGTCGCGACCAGAGCCATGCGAGCGTAACTTCTCCCCGCGGGCCTCTGTGGGGTATAGACTGTCTCCGCGCAGTCCTCAGCCGCCTATTGCGCTCGATGATCGAGTCTTGTATCCAGTCTGGACATACTCTTGAGCAACCGCGGAAAGAGTAGATGCTCTCTGCTAACCGATAGTGGTGAAGTCCTCATAGCGTCTGACGGACGTTCAGCAGGTCAGCGCACACAGAGCGGTCGCCGCACGCACTTGAGTCGGTCAAAGTCCTCGTCTCGTGTTGGTCTCCTTAGGTTGTGGTACTGTGCAGTGCGTTCCCGAGACATCAAGGCGCATTGGACACGGAGTTCAAGCGGAGAGCGTGAGACAGAGGTGCCAGGCCAGATTGAGTGAGTGGACAACGCGGAGAGCGCGAACCCCGGAAGGTTGCGACTCGCGGTCACCCCGCGACGCTGGGCCTGGGCGCTTGGAAGCTTCCCTTGCTGCGTACTCCGAGAAACTCGGACATGGTATGGCGCAGCGACCTTCTCAGATGTGTACATGGAGCGTTGCAAATTATGAGAGAATAATATAGTGTGCACATCCGAGGGCAAAGATAAATAAATTAAAGGAACCGAAGTCTCAGTCCAGACCGTCATCGACCGTCTCCCTGCTCATCCCTGTCCAAGGCATTACACATTAGCATGGGCAGTATCTGGACGTCGCTCAATTTACCGACGGCGACTGTTCTGCACTCGTATGAACAGCCAGTCCACTGCAGCCCGAACTCCGGTCCTGACATGCCGTCAGTACGATAGCACACCGTTCAAAACACAAAACTGACCCCTCCAGCGCGGAGATGCCCATGACGTCTAAGCTTGCTATGCGCTCGGAGCGGTGTTGCATTTCCATCTCCTCGCCGTAGCTTCTTCGAGCACTTTCTAGCTTCCGTCGATGCCAGTCTTCGTAATCGTTGCGGATTTCTTCGACCGAGAGGCTCTGAGGGCTGTCTTGCTTGTTGGCAAGCAGCAAGAGCGGCACACCAAGAATTTGCGGTGCAGAGAGAACGGAGTCTGTTTGATTCGTCAGAACAGCATCCATCCCATTATGCACGATACGTACCGAACACTTCCCACCCTTCGCTGAGGCGTTCGCGGTCATCTGCGTCTATGACGAACACAACTGCATGACAGTCGTCGTAATAACGATGCCAGATAGAGCGTATGCCCCGTTGACCACCCAGATCCCAGAACTTGAGTATAGTGGAGGGGAGGGTGATCTTTCCCACTGCGGTGAATACGATTTGAGCAAGCTGTGTGGCTGAGCTAGAGTGTCTCACTCACTGTTTTGACCGACGGTGGGCGCGATCTTGTCCGGGGAAAGACCGGGGGTCTCATTATACAGCGTCTTGATTCTCTCTAGTAAAGTCTACAAAGTAGTTCTAACTGTAGCATACGCCCAACGAGTAGAATGGACGAACCGTCTTTCCCGCACCATCTAAGCCTATGATGATGACTGAGAATTCTTCCTTTCTAATGGAATGAGAAAAGGCACCCAAAAAGTAAGTAGACCACGCGTACCTTGTCAGATACTCGTGGAAGCCCTTCAAGAGATGATACATGGCTGCTCAAGCTCGCGCGTGCACCTCGCGGTGGCCAGCTACGAACCACAAGCGCCCATAAATGCTATGACGGCAAGTAGTGCGCCAAACAGACGCAAACAACGCGGGAGGACCGAGTGGGCTCGTCGTCGTCGCGGACGGTCAACACAGCGTTCACCAGGCCCGCCACGATGGGCTTATACTCTTCATACTACAGCTTTGGGCTGCCCACGTTTCTCTCCGTTGTCATCGCGCTCTACCTGCTCTTTACTGGTCTGTCTAGCGCCGCACTTCTACGCGCACACCGACTGAATTGCCGCACAACCCACAGGCTCCGGAGAGGCATTCAATGTTGGCCAGTTTCTCGAAGAGACAAGTCCGTATGCCTGGGCGTCGACCGGCATTGGTCTCTGCATAGGCCTTAGTGTGTTGGGCGCGGGATGGTACGCGTCCGCTTGTCACGTGTATGCTTCGCCCCCTCATCCAGTTCGCCTCGCAGGGGCATCTTCATCACGGGTGCTTCGATCCTTGGTGGAGGAGTGAGGGCGCCGCGCATCAGGACAAAGAACTTGATCAGGTATGTTACCCCTGCGTGTCTGTCGGATGCGCAGCCTTACCGTGCTGCAGCATCATCTTCTGCGAGGTCGTCGCCATCTACGGCGTGGTAAGCCAATTCTGCAAGTCAGGTATCTGTCTGTGGCACTCATGCATCACAAAAGATCATTGGAATCGTGTACTCGTCAAGGATAGCCCCAGTGGCGGACCACTTGCTATACACGCGAGAGAACTACTTCACAGGTACGTCGTCATTCTTCTGCGCACAGGAGACGTCCTGAGCAAACGGCTGGAACAGGCTTCGCGCTCTTCTGGGGCGGCCTGACCGTAGGCGCGTGCAATCTGCTCTGCGGTATCTCCGTGGGCATCGCGGGCTCGACTGCTGCGCTCGCAGACGCGGCAGACCCGGACCTGTTCGTCAAGATTCTCATTGTGGAGGTGTTCGGCAGTATCATGGGTCTCTTCGGTCTCATCGGTGCGTCCGCATCTTTCTCGCTATAGCTGGGGCCGGGTGTTTACGTTGAACACAGTGGGGCTATTGATGATCGCACAAGCAAACGAATTTGCCGCAGCAGCGGCGCCTGCCGTCGTCTTGCCCTTCGTACACTAAGCCGCGGCGTGGTAATACTTGTCCACGTTGTTAATCATACCCTCGTTAGCTGCAACATATCTGACAGGACTTCGAATACCGTTTGAACTTCACATCTGCGTCACAGCTGCCGACCTCTTCGCGTCGGAGAGATGCTGTTTCGGGATGCCTCATCCGTGGTCTTCGACTAATGATCTCGTCTACGGGTCTCTGGGGTCAATACGGCCACTGACATGCCCTAATTGTGCGTGTGGTCACAAGCGCCCGTTCGTTGTACTTCGCGACCGCCCTCACAATAAAGGAGGGAACAAGCTCACAGCCAGATTCAACAATAAAGCAAGTACTCCAAGGATAAGTTTATCTGTCACGGGTGTTGGATGTTTTCCCCTGATCTCTTGTAGCGTTCGCCCTTAAGCTCATACGCTCACCACCACTACTGACTTGCGTATCCCCCTCACAACATGGCTCAAGCACCCGTTAACTCTGCCCCTAAGCCCTATCCACTTACCCGTTTATCGTCGGCGGAGCTGGACAAGCTCTCGGAGGCAGAACTGTGGCGGTGCGATCATCGAGCCTGGCTCGCGGAACGCGGTTACATGCTGCGGCCCCGATATCCAGCCAGACTGGAAGCCATCGTGGCACACCAAGCCGAAGATGTTTCGCAGCATGCACGAGGATTATCATGGCTTGAGCGTATGTACGTTTTCACTCAACTGAACGTTGGGGTGCTGATCGCTGGACGCTTAGCACCCTGGCCTCCTGGACGCCGTTCGAATCGCGGACAACAGCCTAGTCATGCTCAAGCAAGTACGGAGGAGCTGGTATCCCGAAGAGGTCACTTTGCATCAGTATCTTTCCTCTGAGCCTCTTCGATCGGATCCTCGAAACCATACCATCCCGTTGCTGGAGGTTTTACGTGTGCCCGATGACCAGGATCTTGATATCCTGGTCATGCCGCTGTTTCGTGGTTGCACCAATCCCGCCTGGCTTACAGTGGGTGAAGTAATTGCATCTATCGCCCAAGTTCTCGAGGTAACCGTAGCGCTGTATCGCGAGCCATATGATCTGACACTCAAATGCGTCCGCTAGGGCACACAATTCACGCATGAGCATCACTTCGCTCACTCAGTTATCCTGCCGCCCTGTTTGACGATATCACAACTAGGGATTGTCAAATTCCGAACATATTGTACGATCCGCGGCCGCTATACCCCGACATGTTCCATCCAAGCTACACGTCGATGTCGCGTAATTGGAAGGGGAGCGCGAAGCACTCAACGCGGACGCTATGGCCGGTGAAGTACTACTTCATCGACTTTGGCCTCTCGCGCCGGTATGACCCCAAGGACGGCCCTCCGCGCGAGCACCCCATACGCGGAGGGGAAAAGTCCGTCCCGGAATTCCAACCTGGGGTCTGGAAGGGCGAGCTCCTCGACCCGTTCCCCACGGACATATACTACCTCGGCAACCTGATTTACAAGGACATCATGAAGGTGCCGTCGCCTCCCCCCGCGTCCTTCCCGCTGTCTGACGTGACGCGCAGGAATATAGCGGCATCGAGTTCCTCGTACCGCTCGTGCGGGACATGGTCCGGGCCGACCCCTCGAAGCGGCCGACGATACAAGAGGCCGTACGGCGCTTCGCCGAGCTGGTAGAACCGCTAGGGTCCAAAAAGCTGCGCTCTCGATTGATCCCGCGCAGGGAAGATCCCGAGGACGCCCTTTTGCGCCTTTCGTAACATCCGCTACAGACTTATTCGGAAACCCGCCATACCACGACCCCTCTGATAAACTTACCCCGCAACATGAATTGCTGTCGGTCGTATCGGCGTGTGGACACACGATTGCTCTCCACTTTCTGCGTAAACTTACAATGTACGTAGAGACAGACAGCTATGCCACTTCCGCCATCATTGTAGGGTATACATAGTCCGATAGCACTAAGGATATATTGTAGTAAGAAAGATAGAGAATTGAGGAACGATGGCGAGCAAACTTTGCCCGCGCACAATAATGTTCGATGAGCGACTCGCGGTCCGTTGGTCGAATCTCTACCATTCACTTACCTCATGCCGAGCATCCCCAATGGTTGCGGAAGACTGAATCTGAGTCAAGTGTTTCGGGCGATATATGGAATTCCAGAGACACGATGCGGTCATCGTCATCATCAATATCTACAGATTGTACATGTAAGTCGGTATGCGGCACATGATGGAGGCGAAAGTGTACGGAACGCACTATTATCGTCTTCGGATGTGCCGGTGGATATCCCTACGTCGGCACTGACCATGGTGAGCTGAGACGGAGAGTTCAAGGGTCCAGCAGGGGCTGGGGTATCCCGGGCCGTCGGCGTCGGCGGGGCATTGTTGAGTTGTGAGGCGTTCATAACGTTGATGAGAGATCTGTCGCTTTCAGACTGGTACAGGAAGAGACATACATCAGTGACTCGGAGACAGCAAGCAACAGTATCCCATCACTCACCCATACTGTGTGTTTGTATTCTTGCGCACGGTCCTTCCAATGCACAATCAGGCGGTATACGCCATATTTCCGGAATATCTGGCGGCATTTCAGCGAGCTCAGCTGCTGCGAAAATCCTTCTGCTTCGGACCGGAGACTGTGGAAGCATGATGAATCAGCGTCAAAGGAGTCACCGTGACCACTGCCAGCCTGAGTGGGGAGTCGGGTGGAGAGAATAGAACGTATGCGTACCTGTCTGATTCTTTACAGAGTAGGAAGTAAAGCTGTCCACATGTACACTCCAAGGCCTCCTTGCAATCCAACCTCTGGAGTTGTTCGGAGGCCATGTGTAGATGTGTTCTACCTTCGTTGATAAGGGCTCGCATTGGCCCCTTGGTCACCCGCTTCCAAATCGGGAGGAACGCCGGAAGGGTGTGTACAATATCGGCAGCGATATGCTCAGCAGCCACAAAGGTAGAAGCCATGGTGGTCAGGAGCGCCAGAGAGTCAGATGGGGGTGAGCGATGATGTATAGTACGGTTGACGTGCGCACCTTGCAAAATAGGTACTGCATTTATGCACGGCTCCTGTGATCTGGAATAAGTACATATCTTTTTGTGGCCTATCTCAGAGCATCCTGCGAGACGTAATGGGCGGTACAAGGGCGATGAACAAAGCCACTCGGTAATGACAGCGCCGAAGGACAGAAAACGACCATGAGCGGTGATGCGCCGATGCTAGGATTTAGAAACGAGGTTGATGCCGCTGGCCTGGTTCCTTGTCGCACTCAACACTGCGTCATCACGACCTTGTGCTGCGACAGCAACAGCGTACGTACTGAGTAGCTCGTGGTGCGAAAGCAACTGTGACCACTGACCATCGGCGCTGAGAAAGCGGGCTTGAGCGTCAATCGTGTGAACAAGTTGAAGTGCGCATGCGAAGGCTGTGCCTTGGACCTCTTGACGCCCATTCGCTCTGACCGTCCACCACCCACTGGTCCACGTTCGGTGCTCCTCGTCCTTTATTTCCTATGTCGGAGTCCCCAGCTGTCCCCCAGCCCGCTGAGAGAGTCTCACTTCCCAAATTCAACCTCGACGAACTCGACGAATCGGAATGCTGGTGGCGCGATCATCAAGTTTGGCTCGCAGAACGCGGATATATGCTTCGTCCTCGTTTCAGGCCCGGCTGGACGCCGTCTTGGAAGGCTCATCCAGGGAAGCTCACTTCGTTGCATGAGGACTGGCATCGTATTCTGGTATGTCAACGTGTACTTGCTTATGATTGAAGCTCATTCGACATACGACGGCAGCATCCCCGCATTATGGACGCTGTCCGCATGTCGGACGATCGCCTCGTTATGTTAAAACTCATCAAGAAGAGCCACTACCCACATGAACTGGAAATAACTCAGTTTCTTGCCGACACAACACGGGCAGATCCCCGCAACCATACGGTACCTATACTGGATGTCTTCGACGTCCACGACGATGCAGACTTCACGTTGATCGTCATGCCACTCTTGCGGCAATGTGACCGTCCAAAATGGCAGACTGCTGGTGAGGTTATCTCTTTCCTTTCTCAAATCTTCGAGGTGAGCCTTTTTTGTGATATATGACAAGTCATGCATTGACCGTTCTGCAGGGTATAAGCTTTATGCACGAGCTCCACATAGCGCATAGGTACGCCGCTCTCACCGGGGTCTCCTACATTCACTCACAGTCTCCAGGGACTGTCAGGCGCCGAACATCATGTACGACCCCAGCCCCATGTACCCTAACATGTTCCATCCCCGAGTCCAGTACAAAGCACGAAATTGGAAAGGCGACGCCAAACACTCCACACGCACAGCTCACCCAGTAAGGTACCACTTCATCGACTTCGGGCTCTCGCGCAAGTACAATCCCGAAGACGGCCCCCCTCGAGAGATGCCTATCCGAGGCGGGGACAAGACCGTGCCCGAGTTCCAAAATTGGGCCGGCGAGTCTCTCGACCCCTTCCCCACTGATATCTACTATCTTGGGAACATGGTTCGCATGCATGTCCTCCAGGTCCGTGTGGTTTCCGCTGCGCTGTCAGCTACGTTAACTTGGACATTTCCAGAGATACTTCAAGACGGAGTTCCTCGCGTCGTTGGTCGACGAAATGACCTGTGCCGATCCCACGAAGCGGCCAACAATCCAACAGGTCATTGAACGCTTCGATGAGCTCGTGAAGACGATTGCACCCCGGAAGTTGCGCTCTCGTCTCATCCCTCGCGACGAGGACCCAAGCGAAACGTTCTTCAGGAACGTCGCGCACGCCTTCCGGACAGCACGATATGTACTCACATGCAAGTCTGCCATACCCGTCCCTTCTTGATTCGTGAACGATGGCCGCGACAGTGCTACTAGGCTGTATCATACTCCTATGCTTTCTCCAAATTTTCGAACTGATGATATACACTGAACCATTAGCCTGGCCTTCCTCGACCTTGTCCACCCCTGGACTTGTTGTTGCTCTGCGAATCACTATACGCTGTTTTGCTTTGGTTATTGCACTCCATTCTCGATACGGTGTTCTCTCCTCTCAATCAACCCTCGACAAATCGCGGCTCTTGGCTCAATGGCACGTCGTGTGTATGCTCTTGTTCTTGAGCACATCAATCACGCCAGAATGCGCGAACTAGACGGTCAAGGAGCATCGCGAGGCTGCACGTAAGCGATGTTAACGACTAGCGGGTGGGCGGCTGGAGATGAGCTCGGACGCCATAAGGGAACAACAGCGGTCGTAGCGACCTTGTCTCTATGCCAGACTCCATGCATTCCAACATTTCAACAAATGGTCGACATCGTTGCTCGGAAAGATAACATGGGCTCAGTCGCAGTCTTGCAAACAATAACCACTACCGGAACTATGGGGAATGTGGCGCGCAGCATCAAACCTGCTCAGCACCCGCCCAGGCCTTCCTTCGCTCGGCGAGCGCGATTCCGATGGCGTCTCTAGTAGACATCTCGAACGCCGCCTGTGATGAAAATTTGTGAGCCTCCACGACCCGAATGCGTCGTGTTCTACTCCAACCTACCTCGACATCGTTCCTCAGAGACTCCGTAGCCAAGAGCCAGCGCCGCTTATCACGGCCCGCTGGGAGCATGGCGAGGTACTTGTTGGACTTCCAGCCGGCACGCATGTCAGAAAGCCTATAAATTGCATCTTGAGTTCATCACGGCGTCTTAAACATGCTTGCGCCAGACTTACTTCACATAACGGTCGAAGAAGGCGATGTGCTCTTCGAGCGAGATGTGATCGAGGGTCTGGCGCAGGATCGCGAGGGTGCAGGACAGGTGCTGGTCGGCAGTGCGGAGGACGGCAAACGTGCTGAGCTTGTTGATACAAAGGTGCGCTAAGACGCCGCAAAGGCAGAGCACTAGTTGTTCGAAGGCGTGTGCTCGTCAATATAATGTTAGGTAGGAGCCAGTATGATCACGGACCTATGAGGAGAAATTCTGGCATACAGAGAGTCGGAGTGGGCTCAGCTGGGGCGTCAGAGATGGCAGGCATGACGGAAAGGTTCTAGTCGCTGTATGAGAGTTGCAAGGTGAGTTATACGAGGTGATGTTAGTGAGAGAGCGAGCGAGGATAGCTCTGGTTTATATCTTTTCGAGGACAAGAACTTCTTGCAGCGGTCCACAACCAGCACAACGTCGCCGACGTCTTCATCGCAGCGTATAATAGTATTCGCCACTTTTCGCGTCCGCGAGGCACATCTTCATGTCTGTCGCGAAGAGACAAGTGCCACCACGTAAGACAACTGCCCGCCAGAACAAAGCAGCGTACGCGAGTGTTGACAGCAGGCGTGTAGCGCGCGGCTGCGTCCCAAATACAAGGACTATCTCGTTAGTCCGGAACGCTTGCGATGTATCCATCGGCGAGAAGGGGGGGCTGATAACACTGCTGTCAATTAACCTACTGCCAAAATGCGTAGCTATGTGTGTCATGAGAACAAAAACCTTACCTTGAAGGAATTACACGAGCCGCGCCTCCGAGTCGTCCTGAGCGAAGGTCGGATGCCTTCCGGCGGCCGAGTACCATCCGTTGAGTCCAGAGAGAAGAGAGCCTAGCGACACAGCGGCATGGTCGTGGCTTACTGAACAAGACTTGGGATAGATAACGCATAGTACCGCAGCGAGAAATGACAGGATGTCATTCAACGCGCGAGTGTTCCAGTCACGTCTACCGCAGTTGTACTTCGTTTGCAAGATTTAGAGCGCATTCGAGACTTCCGGGCCCTGGAGCAGAAGGAGCTGGAGATGGAAGTCGGAAATTCGCTAGACTGCATGACAGTGGCCCAAGAACGCAGGCGTGTGGAAGAAGCGCGCTGGCGATTGGGCGCCTCTTTTCTTTCTGCGCGGCTCGAGTGCGGCCCGGTATGTTCCGGCGTGATCTCATGCCCACATTTGGGACCTACTTTGTCGTTGTACTCCGCGAGTCCGCCCAACAACATTGTCCCCCCAACCACCACAAAGACCCACATCGCCACAGCCATATTTATATACGGGACCGCCTGGTCAGCACACTTAGACATAGTTATAGAAGCCGGATAATCAGGATTATACACGAGCACAGAATGCAATACATGAGAGCGGGAGCAGTTCACGACAACAATGTTCAAAGCGCGCGGAGGGTATCGTAAGATTGCACGAGAGAATCATATGGGCATGGTTACGGAGATGGACGACCGGCGTATTCGGAAAGCGGGTAGGTGGTCTGTGCATCATCGGGTGTACCATGAATTGAGATCGTTGCGACACCCTCCAGAGGAATATGCTCCTGAGTGACGTCTTCTTCCGGCAGTTCCTCCTCCACGGTCGCAAGCAACCGTCCGGCAAGACACTCCGGGGAAAGCGTGTCTAGGGCACCTGGGAGAGTCCCCGCCCCGCCTGATTCTGGCTGTCCAGAAGACGATGGCTCTCCTGGGTCTGTGGCTTCGGGAAACGCAGGTGTTGATGGACGTGATGCGACAACCCAATCGTGGTCGACCGAATGTACGGCTAGCCGGTCGGACTCTCAGCGACAGCGAACTAGGAAAGCGGACGGGTGCACGCACATGGTGTGTATCGGCGGCCTTTCGAGGCTCTGTATTGATCGGACGACGTCTAAGAAGCAAAGTATCTTCAGCTGATTGCACATAACAGGAACATTGCAGCCTCACCTGTACGTCGTCGCGAAGACTACACGTGCGGTTCTCAAAATCCGACGCTCGTGCGTAGAGCTTCCAGGCCGACCAGCTACCCAAAGCTTTCTTTTTTTCCTTCAAACATTTACCCTTATCGAAAAGTCTGCAAGTGGGTAATATCAGCCTAGTTTCTGGCACAATTTGAAGCATGTCCTACTTGTCATGCTGCGCGTAGTAGCCTTTTTCGAGCTCAACTGGTAGCTCCTCCTCTTTGAGCTTCTCCGAAACATACCGCAGGTTCGTATATCCTCTGTCGATGGTGGGACCCGGAAGCTGGCGTGCGACGAAGTCGACGAAGTTCAGCCCGCTGATACCAGAGACAGTCGCAAGATTGGCGGCATCCTGGTTGCATCGCTCGAGGTCCGTTAGCGCGCCCATTGCTGTAGGAATAAAGCGAGACGACGTCGGGAGTAAGGTTTGGGAAGTCACAGTGGTACGAAGGCCTGGCACTGTGCGAGATTATATGTGTCGGGGGCACGGGAAGAAGACCGTCAGTCTCCCGTCTTCCACGGTGGCTTTGACTCTCTATGGCATGTAACTAGAACCAGCAGGAGAGTACAACGCGTACCTTGTGGATTCTTGATACCGAAGAGGTACTTACTCACACAAGCTGACGGCGGCGAGTATTATGGCACAGCGGAGCAAATAAGTACAACGCCGCGCGGCGGCCAGACCGGGAGCAGCGCCCATAGCATAACAGTCGAGAATCTTCGAGCAGCAAGGTATCGTAGCGCTTTGCCGTCCGTTTATCGAAGAACAAGGACGTAGTAGACGTCAACTGCTTGCGGCTGTGAATTGGCGGAGGGCGGCCAGAGGCGTTTCCCATGGTGTGCCTCGTGGCGATACCCACGTGTCCGGCTAACACAACCGCCCACGATCACACCCACGGCGCGCGGAAGTCAAACTCTAAATCACCCTCCCACTACCTCCCACACCCGTCCCGCTGCCCCAAGCCGTTCTCTATGACTTCCGCGGTCGACGCTAGCTTGTCCACACAGATAACGCGGAAACTGTATGACGGCGAACTCACCGATGGCGAGATCTGGTGGAGGGACCACCAAGTTTGGCTGCAAGAGCGCGGGTACATGCTCCGCGCTCGCTATAGACCCGACTGGGTGCCTTCATGGCACAAGGACGGAGGAACGGACTACGATGAACATGAGGACGGGCAAAACATAGTGGTGAGTTTTTGTATTCGGTAGCGTATGTACCTTCTTTCTCAGTGCACCCATGCAGCGTAGTGAAGTTCTGGACGCGACCCGCATCGCCGATGACACGGTAGTCACGCTCAAGAGAATCAAATCCTCACGACACCCATACGAGGTCGACATCTGCCGCTTTTTTTCGTCCGAACCGCGCGCCAGTGACCCCGCGAATCGCTGCGTGCCCGTCTACGAAGTTCTTGATGTTCCGGACGAGCCTGACTGTAAACTCATTGTCATGCCGCTTCTGCGGAAATTCTTCGATCCCCGATTCCTCACTGTCGGTGAAGCTGTCGAATTCTTTCGTCAGACGTTTGAGGTGCGGGCCGCCCGTTGCATTCTCCGTCCGACCTATCACTAATGGCCGCTGCGTAGGGACTACGTTTCATGCACGCTCACCACGTAGCCCATAGGTACGTAGCTTAACGCGCCATCCTTGATTTCCGTTGAAAGTGTTCCAGGGATTGCGGGAGGATGAATATTATGATGGATCCTCGCCCGCTTTTTCCACAGCTCTACCACTTCGTGTCTACATGGGCGAAGCGCGACATGTCCGGGACCGCGAAAAGCTACACCCGCACTCGCCACCCTGTCCGATACTACTTCATCGACTTCGGCCTCTCTCGACGATATGATCCCGCAAAGGGACCTCCGCGGTCGTGGCCCATCTGGGGTGCCGACCGGACGGTTCCCGAGTTTCACAAGTCGCTGGAGCCTTGCGATCCGTTCCCGACAGATGTGTATTACCTCGGAAACGTTATCAAAACAGTGTTCTTAGATGTACGTCTGCTTCTGAATTCTGTGTATGTCGTGCTAAGCAGTCGTTTCAGGTTTACACCGGCCTCGACTTCATGAAGCCCATAGTCGACGACATGGTGCAGGATGAACCGGCCAGCAGGCCAAACATGGACCAAGTCGTCGCTCGATTCGATCTGTTGCTGGGATCTCTCAGTACGTGGAAGCTGCGCGCGCGGCTCCCTCAACGAAACGAGTTCTGGTTGGTCCGCCTCTTCAGGGTGATCGGACATACGTTCCGCACGATCTTCCACATCCTCTCGCTACGTCCTGCTCTCCCCCGCCCTTGATACCCTTCTTCCATTGGCTCTACTGTGCTATGCTGTGCTTTGTTCCTCTTGCTTTGTTTCCACCGCTTTAGTGCTTGGTTAGAGCCATACTGTACTCATATGAGTTTGCTAGTACATGCGATCCACAATCGAGCCGCAGCTCCGGCGGTGCGGTATACGGTAACCCGCCGAGACCTATGATACGCCCATGAATGGCATGCTTGTGTGTCCGGTCGTGAGTGAGACAGCGTGCTGAGAGTTGAAGGGAATTTATATTGAACAAGACAGCCGTACACGCACATGCTACAGTTTTGCAGGGTGGTTGAACGCGACAGAGTGTGTAGTACCAGTACGAGAAAGCAAGCAGACGATCGGACGCGACGAGAGGCCAGGGGAAGGGAAGGGGAGAAGAGGGGGTTGGGGGTTGGGGAGGCGGCGGAGCGGGAAGGGGGTGATGGACGACGGGGAAGAGGGGAGACGACGATACGGAATATAAAATAACACAAAACACGTGCGGAAGAGTACGAGCGGACCGCCGGGACACAAGAGGGAAAGGGGAAGGAATCAACGGGTGTGTGGCTCCGGAAAGAAGAAGGGACATCGCTGCTGCCGCCGCGCTGTCGCATGAGCGCAGGAATATTTACAAGAATGAAATATATGGGAAAATATGGACAGGGGGAAAGAGTGGTAGCGATACACCGGAGGGATGGACAGCCATGGAACCCTATGTATGCGCTCGTGAAGACTCGGGGAATACGGGGGGCGCGCGAATGGGGGGCGCCTCCCGTGGCGGACGGACGCGGAACTCGGACGCGATGCACAAATGGCTGTCCGCGCATCAGCACCACGATCACAACAGCACAGATATATACGACGTACTCGGAGGGGAAATGCGCGTTCGGGAACCCGACCACCTTGTCCAAGTAATTTGGATCGACTTCGCCCAGCACCGAGTTGACGGAAAGATTCGCCGCAGAGTGCCAGATGTAGTCGATGTGCCCCTTGTAGCCGGGCGTGAAGTTCGTCAGGGGTAGCTCCCCAGCGGAAGCATACGCGCTCTTGAGGCCGAGGCGGTGGCGTATGCCTTCCGAGGTGTACTTCCCGTACAAGTGGGACATGAAGTCCTCGTGGTCAGGGGGCACCGTACCATTGGAGAGGAACTCGTATACACCACTCTCAGGCACGGAGTTGAAGTCGCCACAGATGATGACAGGGATCTTGGAGCCATCCGTGTACACTGGAGGAGGGCGAGACGACGCGTTGTTCTCTCCCGCGGTGGGCGTGGTGGCGGTGCCAGCGGCTGAAGCCGACGCAGGGGGAAGACGCGGAGGGTATCTCGCGAAGTTGTGGGTGATCCTCTCCACCTCCTCGACAAGGAGCGCGGCCTGAACAAGCTTGACATCGCGGAACGCCGGGTCCCAATGGAGATGAGTGTTCGCGATGATGAGCCGCGTCCCCGTCTCCTTGTTCTCCAGAAGTGCGACGACAGCGATGTGATCCTTGCCCAGCACGCGATTGAACATATCGTCGGTCTTCTTGAAGTCGGGCCGCTGCATGGCAAGGGAGCTATACTCGATGAGATGCTTTTCTACCAGGGTATACCTGCGCAGGACAGTGAGTAAATGTCTAAGATAAAGCATGGAAGCTTACTTGGACGCCTTATAGAATATGGCACACCCATCAACCAAACGTCGCTCGCTCTCGCTCATCATCTTATAGCGGGACTTTGGCCAGTAGACGCCTTCGTAGTCGTGGTCGGCCAGGGTCTTCGTGAAGTACTCCTCGTATTGCGCGTTGTCGACCTCCTGTAGGCAGGCGAAGTCCGCGTTCTGGTTGACGATCTCCGTGAGAATAAGCTCCTTTCGGTAGTCCCACTGCAGAGCCCACGACGGCGTGTACCCGTAGAGCCTCTCCGTCGCGCATCGCTCGCAAAGGATGTTGTAGCACAGAACAGTGAAGGTCTCGGCGGCAGGGTCAGACGCGATCGATTCCCGTTCTGCTTGGTGTACGAAATGCTTCCATTGGCGGTCAGGTGGAGGGGAAGGGATTGGACACGAATCGCGCAGGTAGGATATGAGAGCGGGTGTACCGTCCTTCTGGACGATCATCTTCAACGACGGCTCCAGTGGGTTCCCCTCGATTCCAAGCGTCTTCAATTGGTGCAGGGTGCCCAGCTGTGGCGGTAGGTTGCTAAGCTGGTTGTCGAAGAGGTAGAGCTCCTTCAGCGACACCAACATCCCGAGCTCCGAGGGAATGGACTGCAAAGCGTTCCCTGATAGGTCGAGCAACTCCAGGTGAATGAGCTTCGAGATCTCGGGAGGAACGCTCTGGAGCGCGTTGTGATTGAGATAGAGGTTCGTGAGGAAGGTGAAGCCGAACAACCCAGATGTCTTCGGGATATTCTTGATACCCACGCCACCCATGTCCAGTGACTGCCATGTGTTCGCAGGCTTGATAGTGTACGGACGAGGGACTTCTGCAACGGGAGGGGCCGTAGAGGAGGGATGATCAGCCACCGCACTGGCACGGGTGGGCGACGCGTCAGACGGAGCTTGCGATTTGGCCGAAGGGGAAGCTTCTCCGTCGTGACCGATGCCGTTCGTCTCCACTGGCTTTATCGCATTGGGGTTCTGGATCGGGATAGCCGCCTTGTGGACAGTACGGGCTGCCATTGCGCTCGCTCTTGCTCGGTGGTGAGGTGACCTAGATGCACGGCTCATCTGGAAGGGAACACAACATCAGCATATATGCAAAAGAAGTGACAGAGTGAGACGACGGAATGCAAGCACGTCTAGGGGAACGGAGATGTATGTTCGACCTCATCAGAACTCGGACAAGCCGACAAGCCGGACCCAACCAGAACTCAGAAGAGTCTGCCCAGCGGTCAAGCTTTCAAACGCTGAGCACGAAGCTGTGGGGAATCGCTTGGTAGGATGCGCCACCAGCGACCGCGCGGCCTGATCGGCGTACCTCCGGTGGGATAGAGAGGACGTCGTCGATCACATAGCGGAGCAATCCCAACAACATAGCCCGGTTCAAACAATGTTCGCTAAGGGGATCGGAACGTACCTCGCATTTCAGCAACTGCTGCTGCCAATGAGGAGTAATCATCTGGGTTTGCATTGCTCCTGGAGACCCCGCCTGTCCTAAGCCGCCGTGAGGACCTTGCAGCGCGTTGCCGTTTGGTGGTGAGGGAAAGTGTGCATGTGAAAGGGAGTTCTGGTGGTGATGGTGTGCAAGGGGGCCGGGGATATGTTGGTGGGGGTGGTGTTGCATCGCGGCCATTGAACCGTTCGCGTGGAAGAGCGGGTACGCAGGCGACGTTGGAGGCTGCGCGCCGTTTGCCGGGCCATAGCCGGGGTGTCTGGCCCATGGCGACTGGTCGTGGACCTGGCCGGGATGCTGGTGGGTGGGGAGTTTGTGGGCAATGCCCGGGGATTGCTGCGGGTAGTACATGGCATTGGCGGTGAGAGTCGCCACTCTGGAGGGATGGGGGAGGGCAGAGAGAGTAAGGGAGAGGAGAGGAGGGAACGACTATATAACAGGGAAAGAAGGGGGAAGTCGTCTGGATGGTCGTGGACGTCGTGAAGAACAGCGAGCGTGGAGTGTTTGTCGCCGTCGAGGATGACGAGCACAGCTCTTCCCCTCGGATGACTAAGCCGCTCTTTCCACTCCGTTTATGGTAGATCTTGCAATTTGGCGATCCTCTTCGCGATTCGTATGTTCGCGATCCAGGGACGCCCGCCCTCGATACATCGCCCTCTGACATACGTGACACGCACTTTGTGAAAAAAAAAAAGTGTCGGGCCATGATGTATAAAACCTCGATGCCCTCTGCGTCTCTTCAAACCTTCGTCTCTTCCCTTCTTCCCCCTCGGCGCTTTATAACGCGACTTCCGAGTCTCTGCTGACGCAGGTGGTGTTTTTTTTTGTGAAATTCTCGGAGCACGGGAAGCCTTGCGCTAGATTGCTCTCGACGCACCGGCGACATCCACCCCCCGTCCTACTGCGATACTCGCCCGGCGGAGCGTACGAGCGAGGCGCCTGAGCTCCGTGCATGTCTCCGACTCGGAGCGTCGGAGCGTTGATTTAATTGATTGGTTGATCTCCGGTCGCCCAGAAAGGCAACCGATCTATACAAGCCGCCGTACGATTTCAGATTTCAGGACATGGCGCTATGTCCTTGTCTGCTCTACTTAACCGTCCCTGTTCGCCTCTTCCCCAACATCGTCCTCCTTAACGCACCGCCATGACCGTATACCAAGCAACCGCGTCTGCACCTGTCAACATTGCCTGCATCAAGTCCGTATCACGATCTGTTCACATCGGACGTGACTGACCCATCCCAGATACTGGGGCAAGCGCGACACCAAGCTCATCCTCCCTACCAACTCTTCCCTATCCGTTACACTCGATCAGGATCACCTGCGCTCGACCACGACCTCTCGCGCAGACCCATCTTTTGAGAAGGACAGGCTTTGGCTCAATGGCGAGGAGGACGAGATCAAGGAGGGCGGCCGTCTGGCTACGTGCATCAAGGAGGTGAAGAGCCTGCGAAGGCAGTTGGAAGAGAAGGACGCGAGTCTACCCAAGGTGCGCGGGCTCCCATACCCTCAGTCCTCCTTCCACTGAAAGGTTATAGATCTCTGGATACCCCGTGCACATCAGCTCGCACAACAACTTCCCCACCGCCGCTGGCCTCGCATCCTCTGCGTCCGGTTTCGCGGCACTCGTTGCATCGCTGGCTGCTCTGTACCAACTGCCCACCGACGCGTCCCGCCTCTCACTCATCGCGCGCCAGGGCTCCGGCTCGGCCTGCCGCTCGCTTTTCGGCGGATTCGTGGCGTGGCAGATGGGCGAGAAAGCGGACGGGTCCGACTCCTACGCGGTGCAGGTCGCGCCGCGCGAACACTGGCCGGACGTGCACGCGCTCATCTGCGTCGTGAACGACGAGAAGAAGGGCACGTCGTCCACGTCCGGCATGCAGCGCACTGTCGAGACGTCCGCGCTCCTCCAGCACCGCATTGCGCACGTCGTGCCGGAGCGCATGCGCGCCATATCTGACGCGATCAAGGCGCGCGACTTTGACGCGTTCGCGCGCATCACGATGCAGGACTCCAACCAGTTCCACGCCGTCTGCCTCGACACGGACCCGCCGATCTTCTACATGAACGACGTGTCACGCGCTATCATCGCGCTCATCGTCGAGTACAACCGCGTCGCGCTCGCGAACAGCGGGAAGCTCAAGGCGGCGTACACGTACGATGCGGGCCCCAACGCAGTGATCTACGCACCGAAGGAGAACATCAAGGAGATCGTAGAGCTCATCGTGAAGTACTTCCCACAGGCGCAGGCGTTCAAGGATCCCTTCGCCCTCTTCAGTGGGAAGGATGTGCAGGGTAAGGTTGTGGACGGCTTCAACGAGGCGGTCGCAAAGCCGTTTGCTGTCGGCGCAGTGAAGGGTCTCATTCACACTCGCGTTGGGGATGGCCCCAGGACGTTGGGTGCTGAGGAAGCCCTTCTTGGACAGGACGGGTTCCCTCTCAAACGCTGAACTCGTGTAGTTGGTATGTCCCTTTCTTTCACCTGCGCTGTGGCATCGGCTGAGTATCCCACAGCGACGGATTTCATTGGGATATAGAAGACTTCTTGGCACTTTGTATTGATATCGCTTGATCAACAACATCTGACTTACGTCCTAGTCAGCAGCTCTGCTTCGCGTGTTGCGAAGGGTTGTGGCGGTCATTACACCCCCTACCCTGGCCACTCATCTGGTAAGCTGTGCCTCTCAAAGCAAGGGTACCAGTCTTGCTGTCTGCATGTGCCCTAGCGATGATCGATGAGGTCATGCCTTGCGATGTGAACTACCACGCTCGCTGCAGCGGCGAACGCGAACGCGACATATGTGGACACCGCAGGCTCAGGTCTTGCGGCGGCACTCATGGTCTAGCGTACGCCGCTATGAAGCCGGTGACATATCACGATCTCCTGCGGTACGCGCTAGGCCTCAGTAGGCTTCACTGGCTGGTCGACGATCCGGGTGCTGGTTTCCAGCATGGATGAATGGGTGCCAGTGAGAAGGTGAGCTCCGCACCCTAACACGACGAGGGTCGTCTTCACGGTGCCAATTGACTGTAACTCCGCACAGCGTCCACAACGTCATCGCGATCAGCGTTAGAAAGTAAGACTGTGGCCACTGTGTGGGTGCATCGCGGCCTCCTATATGTATATTGCGTGACTCGGAGCCCCAGGACCATCATCTTCGATGTGTAATGTTCTCAGGTTCTGTCACCGTCCGGACTAGGTGGCAGTGCCTTTGGCAGGGAAGCACACATCATGGACACCATAGGCCTCAACATCATGCATGTAGTGCATCATGGTATCAGCCGCGTCGTACGATGATTTAGTACATACGCAGCGTACCAGTACCGGTATCGTTACGGCGAGTACTGCAAGGGAGGAGTCATCAACAGGCATATGCCGCGACTTTTCAGCCCAAAGTATCGAAAATAAGCTCGTAAACCAGCCTCACGTTCAGAGGCGGAAGACAGTCATCGAGAGGCGTCTCGGGCGCATTTATAGGGGGCACCCATGTATACATACTAGCAGGAGGCCCAGAAGTCGGAATTATCGGCCAACACAGCTCCGAGGACGCACTATATATACTAAGCATTGTGAGTGATGAATGAGTGGGCACGCGACAGCAGATAATCATACCTCGACTGCAGAAAAATCCCAGTGAAATGCCGCCTCATCGAAATGTTGCGAGGATCAACGCGTCTTGTTTGGTTCGGGAGCGGAGGCCGATTTGGACGCTGTCGTGGGTGTAGGAGCGGTAGTAGCAGTTGTACGCTTTTTGCTCGCCGCAGATTTGGGCGGAGTAGATTCGGACGTAGTAGGATCGGTCGTCTTAGATGTGCTCGTAGGAGGTTTAGACCCGCGAGGGGCAGGCTGGCGTCGCACGGCAGATTCGGGCGATGGGAGAGCAGGTCTGCCTGTCGCGACAAATTTCGCAGTTCGAATGATGTGTCGACACGCTCTGAAGAACCCGGCGACAGCGTGTTCTCCCTGTGGAACGATGCGGGAACGTAAACGGCCTGCCTTGGTCTTCCGGACGTCAATCTTGAAACGGAGACAAGCTTCTGTGATAGTCGGACGCGCCTGTGGGTCGTCCTTGACCATGTCGCCGACGAGCTCGTTGAGAAATTCCAGACCGGAGTATTTCTGGAGCGATAATGGAAATGAGTGCCAAGGCGTCGACGTACGTACGTGGGCGGGTTGCATACCTGGAGAAACTGCGTCCGGAACAAGTTGCCCAGGCAGTACACGTCCGTTCGGTAAGGGTTCTGGGGAC
The DNA here is from genome assembly GCA_001895945.1 of Trametes pubescens. Lineage (NCBI taxonomy): Eukaryota > Fungi > Basidiomycota > Agaricomycetes > Polyporales > Polyporaceae > Trametes > Trametes pubescens. Next base: position 15,858 of record MNAD01000184.1, on the reverse strand, counting down.
CTATCGGGCGCTGATGCTCCGGGACACTTCGATCGCCGCCCATGATAGGAGTTTCGCGAGGATCCGTGACGTTCTCAGGAAGTCGGCACGATATACCGAAGTCCGTGAAGTAGTATTTCACGGGACGCTCGGTGCGAGTGACGCATGTTACCCTCCTCTTGAAGTCGTAACTCTTAGACCGGACGATTGGATGTGGGGTCTCGGAGTACATCGACGACTGCATCATGACGTTGGATGCCATGATATCACTACAACGATGTTAAGCTGGAAAGATGGTTTCCGTCTGACCTGCCTCACCGATGGGCGACATGGTGCTCGTGAATAAACTGAACTCCCTGCAGGAAGACGTCCGTGAGCCTCAAGGCGTGGGGCGAGGTGTGTATGCGATTCCTACCTCAAGAAGCTGGCGGAAAAACTCAACTACTTCGCCGACGGTAGCGAACGGAACCTTCTCGTAATGTGTAAGGTACGGCATTACAAGAAGGACCGTATCTTCGTCATGTGGCGACCGCAGAACATTGAGGATAGGAACAGCATGATTCCGCGGGTCGTTGGACAGCTGCGCTTGGGAGAAGGAGCTAGCGATCTCGACCTCGAAAGGATGCTGTGAGCTCTTGAGCCTCTTGATAGCTACGACATTGTTGTCCGTCAGCCGTTGCGCCAGGGCGTCGATGATCGTTGTGTACTAGATGGAAAGGATTGGGTCGACCAGAGGTAGCAGGATCATTTGGAGAAGCTCACAACCGTACCAGTGGGAATTGACCATCTTCGCATTCGTCAGCATCTTTCTTCGTCCCGTGCCAGGAAGGTGTCCAATTCGGATGGTAGCGGGGGCGCAGCAGGTATCCCTGGTCTTGAAGCCACGTGTAGTGCGCCCGCCAAAAGAATTCATCGGGGAATAGACCACTGTCTTCAGTAGGTTTTACACGCAGAGGATGTGCAGATGTGTTGTCCATAGCAGACGCCACTGGCCACCCAGGGATTCTTGGTGATCTAGTCTAGAAAAACGCAGAAGGACGTGGAGGTGAGCTCAAGTGAGAGGGGGAAGACAAGGAGGGAACGGCGGGAACCTGAGTCTCTGAGTGCTGGACCGTCAGCCAAATCATGGCTATTGCTGCCGCACACATCAAACACGTCTCACGCAGAGAAGTTGCATACACATTAATGAAGTGCATGCTGCTGGGGTGCCATCGTGATTCCGGCATCGAGGTGCCGTCGAGAAATATGCCATCTAGGCCCCTATGTGCACATGCTCTCGCTTGAATGGATGTCTTCTACCCCTATTTCGAGGCTCGTGATCAGCAGGGGCAGGACACTGTGCACATAGTAAGCTTCATACAATGGTAGTCCACCACGAGTTCGATGACTTCGGACCCACCAAGGGTGTCCTCCGCGGAACACGAGACCAGCGGGCCGTCAGCCTATCGTCAAGTCCTATGCTAAGCATGCGAACCCACCACCCTGGGCTAGATCCTTCGAGAGCAGATACCGTAGTCCGAGGTTCGCTTGGGCGTTGTTATAGGGCTTCCATTGCTCGGAACATGGATGCCATGAGAACCTGTTCGGACTACTGCTTGATCGTATAGACTTACACAAGGTGCCCAGTATATCGCTATCGTGATAGTTAACGCAGCTGCTAGCTGCGCATGCTGGGCCGGTTTTAGCGATACGCGGCATACCCTTTTCCAATGTGCAACTGTACGCAGTGAGCGTGGTTTCGTCAGCAACTCCATGCTCTGTGGAACGGGTAGCCTGATGCAAGACTATAAAAGACGGACCTCCGGTGCCTCACCGCTGGGCTTCACAGACACTGCTCCCATCTCCTTCTGTGCTTCACATAACTCGACCGTACTTCGATCGTGATGACCGGCGTTGCGGAAGTGATCAGCGCCGTCGCGCTGGGTGTCAAGGCTGTAAAGTTCTTGGGCCACCTGGAACCTACTAAGGTGTTGGACCGCGCTAGCCATTATCAAGAGGAGACCGAAAAGCTCTCCAGCGAACCTATCTTTCAGAAAAATCTTGGGCAGGGAGAACGCGAGGAGCTGAGATGCAGTCAGATCCGGTAGGCAACGATCGATCATCTTCAGAATGTATCATTCTGACAATGTCCCTCACCTCGGTTCTGTAGCATCGACCGTGCAAAACAAGGGCTGCCCGAATCCTTGACGTTGAAAGAGATAGCCAAGAGGCCCAAGCTGATTCATAAGGCCTACAAATACCACGATCGCTGCAAAGAGTTGCGAGACAGAGTGAGGGTGCGCACCGTTTGGACCATTCACTACGGTCTGAGCTGAGACGATGCTTGAGACGATATCAAGCACCGTAGAGATGAGAGAGCTCGAGGCCACTCAGGCCGCCAGACAAGCGACACATGCCAATCCTATGCCGACGAGTGAGCAGCAGGCCCTCGAAATCAGTGGACCAACTTACGCCAAGCATCCTAAGCGAATTCATCTGCAGTTCCAGTGAGACTTCGCTTTCAAAAGGAGTCGAAGGCCCAGGGGTACTCTAGGGACCTTGAATTGTCTGTGGACTGTAAGTATTCATCGACATCACGATAGCTGCCTCCGTATATTGACGCTGTGCCACACACAGTGCCGAACAGTGACCGCAATCAGCCCTTTGCTGTTACTATGCAAGTGATCGGAGAGATGGAGGAGGACTCCGATGCTATACCCGCGGATACCAATATCACGTTGGACGGTGAGTACTGACTGCTTTCAAGAGTGATGCGAACACTTACGCGATCCATCTACCCAGTCGGCGGACTCGGAGGCCCCGAAGTCAACGTGCATCTTCGTTATGACAACCGCAACAACCGCTAACGTCTCCTGACGAGCGTGTCCCGTGAAGCTTCCCTGACTAAACATCGCGGATATCCTTTGGAGAAAGACATGTAGGAGTGGTTGTCCCCAGTAGTCGTGCTAGCCTGGTATTGAGCTTCTGAAGATATACGCCTGAAGGCGCTGGTCGCTGGTTTCCCCGCCGTGATATGTAGTTTGTTCTTGTATTCGTCGTTTGCAACTGCAAATTGATTAGTATGTCGATCTTCCTGGTTAAAGGAGAAGAGGTCCGAGTCAGGGATGGGCAACGCACATCGGTTCACCACATAGTCAGGAAGGATTGGGGATAGCAAGACGGAACATAACAACATAGAAGGTCGTGCGGAACGCATGCCCGATGACCCTGAAGAGGCGGGCTAGCCAGAGCTCGATTCGTGGAGGAAGCCATGCATGCAGCTTCCACGTACTGCCAGTGAGAGATCACAACGACTTGATTCATGTTTGGCCTGCAGGCATCACGTCATCGACTATGGACTTCATGAAGTCGAGACCGGTGAACACGTAGTACGTCTGAGAACATGGCCCTGATAACGTTCCTGAGTGAACATACGTCTCCATCAGCTCAGTGGCTTTACACGTTTTGTGGACGTATATCCCGTAGTAGATCTTCTACAGACGACTGAACGTCGTCGAGGTCGATTTGTGCAGCCGAGACATCATCGTCCATGTGCTTCTCGTTCGTCGTTCCCGAAAGAGGCGTGATGCCGTGTAGCTGCGCGATCCGGAACAGCGCTTGGGCGGGTGTGCACCCCTTCGCGGCGCATATCGCCCCGACGCTCGCATGTCGCAGGAGGCTTGGCGACCCGGACAGCGTCCAAAACGATCTGTGCGGATTAGTGAGAAGAGACAACCGAACGTACGGGTGCAGTGCTCACTGGTATTGGATCCCGTGTTTCTGACAATACGCCCAGACGTCGTTATCCCAGTCGTTGCCCTCGTACCACCGGTTTTGCACGACGTCTGCGCGGCGCCCGCCATCACGCTCTAGCGCCTCCAGCACCGCGACGTTGTAAGTGTTGCTCACGCCAATCTTGCGCACGACACCCGAGTCTTGCAGCCCGATGAGCGTGCGCCATGCGATGAGGGTCTGTGCGAGAGTCTTAAGTGGCGAGTGCAGAAGGAGGCTGTCGAGGTACGTCGTGTGTAGGTTGGAGAGCGACGTTCGGACAGAGGTCTTGATCTGGGTCTCAATGTCCGTCTGTGAGTCGTATGGGAGTGGCTGCGACCGGTCTTGACCGTCAATCGGAGTGTATCTGAGGTGACCAAGTCAAGGTGTGTTCAGAACGGCATGTATAGATAGACTGAACTCACTTCGTCTGGACGAAAAGGTCCTCGCGCTTGATGCCGTGTTCATGCTGGAGTTTCTGGAGAGCCGCACCGACCAGATCCTCTCTTCAGCACGCATTCAGCGGCATGGTCTATTCACGCAGCCATTGCACCGTACCGGTAGTGCTTTGGCTGGCAAGCTACGATCACGACATGAGCCTTGTGAGAAACATGGTAGGGTCAATGCAGCTACGCACCTGTATCGATCGCTCTGAAGCCGTGGAGGACGGCGCTGACGACGAGTGCAGTCGTGCGCTCCTTTTTCCTGCACTCGCAACAGCGATAATGAAAGGATGGATAGAGCTATGGTGGTAATATGCACTAACCAGGCGGTGCCGTATATGATCTTGGCTGTGGCCATGTGGGTCTTTGTGGTGGTTGAGTGGACTTAATGATTGTCTACGGACTCGCGGAGTTACAGTACGACAACACACAGTCGGTCCCAAGCCCAGATTAGGCATGACATCAATGCATCACCCCCGGACCAGGCCGGACCGTGTGCGCAAGAGGTAAAGAGACGCCCAGATGCCAGCGCAAGGCGGCTCCGAGTTTATCGGAAGGCTGACAGCTCCTCGAGGTCGCGGGAGTTGGCGGACGCTTGCTGTTTTGCGTGAGCCGAAATTCGCGCTGAGCACCAGAGTATTCGCGACAGGGTGTGTAGCGTTCTTCTCCCCTGCGTCGTTTCCTTCATGTTTGAAATGTCACACAGGCGCGGCAGCATGAACATCATCAAGTCTTCCGTAGGGTTACAGCTTCTTCCTATCGAGATACACGTCCGACAAAGCAACCCAAACGTACGCTATGGTCTCATGGTATCGCCTAGAACTAATGACCATGAGTCACGACGGTACCTCGAAACCCAGAATGGGGCTCAGCCAGCTCTCGAAATCTTCCTCCTTCGTCGGATCTCCAGTCACCTTCAGCGCACGCAGCAGGATACGGTACGTTCCGTTCGGAATCATCGTCCCATTCGCGAATTGCGGCGACGGGATCGTCAGCTGGTTGAATCCCGTGCCATCCTGTGAAAGCGCATCTCGTTAGCGAACAATACACGAAGGTCGCTCGCTCGCTCGCACTCACATTCACGTCTGAGTTCCGCGGCTGGAAGTCGGCCTCGAAGAGCGAGCCGAGCGTGCGCACCTGCGCGAACGTGCCCGACTTTGCCGCGTTCGGGAAGCTGAACACACTGCGCGCGGCGACGGGCACGCTCGCGTCCTCCGCGCGCTTGTTCAGCGTCGTCGTGATCTTGATGTTCGGGTCGACGAGGTCGAAGAGGAGCTTTGGCGAGCCGAACGCGAGGCGCATGAGCACGCCGGGCGCGTCATCCCCGACGAACGTGAAGTTCGTAGCGTTTGTGAGGAAATTGCCCTCGGCGTCCGTGAGCACGGGCAGATTCACGCCGAAGAAGACGTCGGTGTCGTCGACGACCTGCACGTCCTTGAGCGAGCCGGCGAGTCCGAGGTAGGAGACCTGGTAGCTCTCTTGCGCGTTCGCAATCTCAATGAACCCGGAGAAGACGGGGAAGGTGGTGGGGTCGAGTCCGGTCGGCGCGGTAATGTGCGCGGTGATCTGCTGCGTCTGACCCGGGTGCACGGTGAAGGACGTCTCACTGAACTTGACGGTGGCAGCCTTGGACGAGAGAGGAACTGGCCCGTCCGCAGGGAAGATGGTGCCCTATAAACGCCAGTATCAGTATCAATATTTACTAGGAGAGCAGTCGCGAAACGTACAGGCTGGAACGTCAGAGCAGTGCCAGCCGGGATATGGCTGACTTTGAAGCTCTTCGCAGTCGTGCCGATATTCTTGACGCTGAATTTTTGCCTAAGAAACGTAGTGTCAGTGTGAAACCACCTTGATCATAGATTGCACTGACAGCGGCTGAAAGTGAGCGGTATCGTTTGTGATGAGCTCCGCAGGCGAGACAATGACATCCGCATGGATCGCCTTGAACGCGTCCACCAACCCCGCGCCCTGCTGAGTGACCGTCTGCAACGGGTCGCCATCTGTGTGGCTCGATGGGACCCTCTGCGCCGTCGTCTCAAAGAGCGTGCGTGCCGTCAAACCGACTTCGGGCGCCGTACCCTTCACGCCGAAAAGCAGTGCAGAGACCCCAGCCATGAAAGGGGTCGCCATAGACGTGCCGGAGAGCACAGCGAACGTCCCCAGCGGGACCGGGAACGTCGACAGGATGTTCCCGCCAGGCGCAGCGATCGCGGGCTTGAAGAAGAAGTCATTCGAGGGTCCGAAGCTCGTGAAGCTGGAGATGAGGCCGCCGGCGGAGTCGGGGAAGTCGAAGCTCCCTCCTGACTGAGGGAACGAGATGCTGACGGGGACGCCGGAGGCGAATTCGTTGACGAGCTGGAGGGCAGACACGGATGAGTGAATGGGCACGGAGGCGTTAAGCAATATGCGGAGTACTCACAAATACGCCGTCTGCTGCTTGAATTAAGGTCGCAGTGGTGAAATTTCCGGTATCGATAGCATCGAAGCCACTCCCATTGCTGTTGATAGACCACCACAATGATAAGACTGACATGCTGCATACGAACTAGGTACAAGACATACTCGTAGATGAGCACAACTTGGCCGCCCTTGGCTGCGATGTTCGTGAGCTTCTGGACCTGGATAGCGATATCATCATCAGCATGCAGACGATCGTAATCAACGTTCTAACGTACGAAGGTACAAGTGCCGCGACGGACGACCACAACGGAGCCGGAGAGGTCAGGCGTGCTGTCGGGAAGCGCATTGCATGCGTCGTCCACCACCGTAGTGTCGTTGCTAGTCGCGAAGACGGGCAGGGTCCCGTTGATAGGTAGAGGGAATGTGGCGAAGTACGTGATCGGGTCGTGCGCAACGCCGTGCACGGTGGCGTTCTGCAAAGGGATGACCGTATTGTCCAGACTGGCCACCGAGATCGCGTTGATACCGTTTCCGGGGCTCGATGTGTACCATGATCCCTTGCTCCCGTCGTTTCCTGCAGAAGGCGTTGAGAACGGGCTTTTTCGCAATCCAAATTGGTGAATCGTACCTGCTGCAATAGTGACGATCTTGCCGGTAGCGGCGATACGGCTCGACACCACAGAGCTCGAGCTCTCAGTCCAGCCGTCAGCGCCGCCGAGAGACATGGTCAGAATATCATTGCCGTCGCTGACGCCCCTGAGGAGCGCCTCGATGATGACTATATGAGCGGTGTGAGTATGGTCTTGTAGTAGCAGGACTTTAGACACCTACTGTCGTCGCTGACGTCGCCAGTGCAGCCGAAGATCCTGTAAGCGTTGATTGAGGCCTTGAAGGCCACTCCGCTGATGTTGAACGGGTTGCCGGGGTTAGCTCCGATGATGCCCTAATGCTTGTCAGGTGCGTGTCTGTACTCGCCGTCGCGCATGAGACTCACAGCAACGTGCGTTCCGTGACCGTTGCATTGGTCAAGCGGAATGGGGTCGGGCTGAGGAGTGTTGGCCCCTATAAGTTCATATCAATAAGGAGTTGACATCGTATGTTCATTGGTGGATCACCAGCTACAGGGCAAGGACATGAGTAAAGTTCGGCATGAGAACAAGATGTCTGATCTTACTGAAGTCGTCTCCGACGAAGTCGAAGCCACCGATAACCTTGTTCCCAGGGCCAAACGCGCCTCCGAGGAATGGGTTCGTGAAGTCGATACCTGCACAATCCCGTCATTGCAATGCGAGCGTACAATGCGAGCTTGTTACCTGTGTCGATACTACGCACGATGGTTAGTTTGATATCCAGCGAATGTGTCTATGTGCGCTCACATCCCAATCTTGATGCCATCTCCGAAGATGCCTTGAGCGTGAAGCTTATCAACTCCCTAATAGCCCCACGCGTAAGCTCAGTCACACGGACGACGTATGCTTGTCTGACCGTGAGGATATGAGTCGACTCAGAGTCAGGGGGGACTTGGGGATCATCCAGGCCCGTCACAATGTGCTTTGCGACAGGTCTGATAATGCCTATGAACGTGCCCGACGAAGTGGGAACCAATCGATGGACTTACTTAGGCCCAGGTATCAAGGTAACCGGCCGGACCGCCTGCACTCCTGGGATATCCAGCACCTTGGCTACATCCTACAAGAGTCGGGTGTAGTAGTTTAGGTAAGTGCACCACATGACACGAAACGTGCCGTACATTTGCGTCCTAACCACGCGCACGAATATCTGTCAGTGGGAATGCGCTGCGTTGCGAACGTTGACACATCCATACCTGCAAGGTTACGACAGAGCCCATGAACAGGCCGGGAGAGTTGAATTCTTTCTCGACCTCAAACCCGAGCTCCCTCTTTCGCATGAAATCGTATAGCTGCTCATGGGTCTGTTTCGAGACATCGTATCTAGTCAGCAAGACATGACCCACAGCAAAAAGTCGAAGGGGGACTAACCGTACGCGAGTCCAACGACCTCTTTCCCGGGATATTGGAAGGCTCCGCGACCTCGACTATGAACTTGTTGGGAACCGTGTTCTTGAACCCCGTCGTGGTGCGTGGTATGCTCGACGGAGAGAACTTCGCAGCCAACGCAACACCCGCTAGGGCAGCAGAGACCAGAGCTGGAGTCGCAGTCCACACCATGCTGGGCAATCAGGCAACTCGGACGAGTACACATCGTGTCCAGAACGTTTCTGTGGCTTTATAACAGCTCTTGAGGCATGTTACTGTCAAGGAAGCATGCGGGCGTGTGAGCGACGGACGTATTTGCGAACAGGCATCCCCACGCAACCGGGGTTCGCGCTTCTAGATGGAAGGTCTTTGGACCCGTCATTTTCCCGTGCACATTGAGCGATGCGCGTACGGTCGACGTTGGCTGAGCCCCTGGTCCAGGGCCTTGTTGAGTCGCCATATCGCGCGCATAAAGCGCTTGATTAGGTCGCGATCGTCCAAAATAGTGATGGGAACCAGAGTACTTAGAGAAGGAGGCAACGAACATAGCTCACCCAGGAGAACTCCAGTACTTCGGTGGCGGAGAGATGTCGGTAGGGGGTACTTTACTTAGGCCAAGCAGGGATGCATGTACGGTCGGACTCATGTCTGTCAGGCTGTCAGTCTCTTGAGAGCGGAGTCGTGCCAGAAAACGCAGAGATAGTTTAGAGGTCCGCAGCTCAAGTAGGCAGATACTGCAAGGTCGCTTGTTATAGGTGAAATTTGGAGCTTGCAGGTTTGAAGCATGAATGCCATCTGCCTGAGGCGGAATTCGCGCGAAGAACGCGGAGACAATGCGGCGGAGCGCTGCTCGCTCGGAGAAGTTGGAGTTAAGTGAGTGGGTGATGGGCGCTTGTAAACACACGCGGATTTTCGCATCGGTAAGAGCGACCAATCAGCAAACTCGTATTCAGCCAGTGGCATTTCGATTCACTCCAGCAGTATGTACATGCGTGTATAAAATGACAGTATCAGTCATATACAGTACACACATATGTAGGTCGTGCGATATGACATGCACTTCGTAGCACTGTTGAAATTGCCGCCGCAGTTGAACTATCCGAATCGCGACTGCCCAGTTACCGACGACCGTTCGTCCCGGCGGCCGAGTTCAACCCCGGCACGACCACCATGCGTCCGGTAACCTCGTGCGCCTTCAGCGCGTCGAGCGCCGTGTTGATGTCCTCGAGGGCAACCACCGTAACATTGGGACGAATGATTCCCTGGAAAAAACGCGATCTTATGTCAACGCCAGCGCCACTAGGAGGACGGCACTAGCATTCGAAACGCACCTGAGCAAGCAGATCGAGTGACGAGCGCATATCGTCCTGCGACACACACGTCCAGAGCGACGCTTCGCATGAGGCAGTTAGCAGGTAGCGAGCACCGCGAAGAGGTACGCGGACCTAGGTGTTTACATCCGTGTCCTCCCCGCATCGCCGCCCGAAACCGCTGTCCGTGGATATTTGGGCGGGCCCGAGAACAGCTGTCAATGATTTGCTGTGAGCCCGCCCGCCGATCGGGATATAATGAAAAACCCGTACTAGATTCTTCGTAAGATATATATGTGACAATAGGAGACACGGAAGGCTCACAAAGGGGCGAGACTCCGAACCCATGGGTTGAAATCCACGCACATATTACACGCCGTAATGAGCAAATTTCAAGTCAAGCAGCAAGACGACTTCAAAGCGCATTGATTTACAGACACCAATGTATCACGGGATATTCAGGCATCTAATGTCACGATGAGTGTCAAGTACCGGAGGTCTGGAACACAACTATGTACTCACCATCCGTCAGACTAGATCGCGCCATCTCCACCAGGCTCCGGTACGCCGCGTTCTCCTGCACAGCAACCCCGAGCGCCTCCGCCTCCCTGCCAAACGCCTCGACGTCGAGCACCATCTGCATGCGTATCTTCTCCTCGTCTGCCCGTCCGTCGTCGTCGCGCCCGCTCGTTCCAAACAGCGAGTACGTCGACTTCTTGCCCTTCTTGAGCCGCCGCAGCGATTCTTCCGTCTTCCGCATCGCCGCAAGAAAGTAGATGTACCGCTGTGTGACGAGCTCGAACACGTCGCGCGCGACGGGCGCGAGTAGCGCATCTTTGAGCGGCGCGCCGGGCCCGTCAACCGCCTGGATGCCAAAGAACGCCTTCGTGTGTTTGAAGACGAGCGAGACAAAATAGCTAGGCTCGGTGGGCGCGCGCTTGCTCGTGGACATCGCGCGGAATTGAGAGGGAATCGAGCGCATAGAGAGCAGTGCGTCACATGCACGGCGAGCGAGGATGAGCACAATTTGGTTCAGCAGCGCGGGCACGAGCGAGGTGAGCTTCCCGAGGGCGTGCTTGAGAGCATCTGCGTTGGATGTTCAGTTCAGGCAGGAGAGACGATGTTCAGCGGGCGCTATACCTTCTGGCGATACGCTTTGTTCGTCGTCGCTATGCCCATCAGGAAGCATCGTGCTCAGCTCCTCCCGCCAAAGCTTCGTGACCTCAGCCTCTACCGCCCTGATATCCGTAACAGCTGTAGCGAACTGCTGCAGTAACGCTTCATCTGCAGCTATGCTCTCGGCAGAAGCAGCTTCTGTCGGCACGGGTGTCGACGCGCGCAGTGTTGCAGACGTTCCTGCGGACTATATCAGGGAAGGTTAGTTATTGCGTACTGCGTTGATATATGCGACTTACACCGCCTACGCGCTCAGCAGCCACTGCAGCAGCGACCTTCGCAGGAGGCTCCAGCGGAGGCAAGCTCTTGTCGAGCCATGTCCGATACCTGCTGATAATCTGCGGCCCCTTTGAGTATAGGTCCTACGCGAGAGGAACGCACGCACCTGTAGCGTGAACCGCCAAAATCGCGCACTCAGCTCCGGGATGAATACTTCCGCGCTCCAGCATGCCCTTACTGCGTCGAAGACCGCAGCTGCCTGCATGGTCACGAACGGGGCTAGCGCTACGCCACGGCATCAGCACGGTTGCTAAACGAACAATGGAGGAAGCCTCCGCACCTTTGGTCGCAGTGCGTTCCAGCTTCGTCGTCGCGAGCGCATCCTCGAGCTTCGCCACAATCTCCTTCCATCGCAGCTGAAAGTACACGGGCAGTTGCCAGCGCCGCTCAAAAGACGTGAACACGATGTGCGTGCGCATTGCCTCGACCGCCTCGACGGACGGCGCGAGAAACTCGAGCGCGCGGATGAACGCCTGAGTCGTCTCGTGATGCTGTACAATGTCAGCAAGCGCATCCTGAGACCCAAACCGTGCGCGCGTACCTTGCGGAACTCATCCGGCCGGCCTGCCGCGAAAATGACACTGCCTAGTTCGTCCATGAGCGCGCGGCCAACCTCTGCCCACACGACGTTCGCCATGATCTCGAACCCGGGCTGCTGCTCCTCGCCGTTCGCGCCGTGACGCGTGCGCGAGCCAGACTTCGCGCATACAGCCTCGGCAATTTCCATTATCCGTCGCACATCGCGGTCGACGAAGCGTAGGATCGCATTATATAGCGCAGCGAGCGGGTCGTCGGTCTCGTCTAGGATCGCGGCGGATGAGAGGGAACTTGCTGACTCCGCCCCAGCGCGCAGGGCCAACTCGAACGGGTTCTGTTTGGACGCGAAGGCGGTGAAAGGAGTGTATGGGGTGCGAGGTGGAAGTGATGCCGTTTGTGGAGGTGCGGGAGAAGAGGCGCGCGCGAAAGTGGGGAAGGGGGTATGAGGGACGATGGGAGAGCGGGGTGCGGAGAGTGCTCCTGGGTATAATGTCTGCGTATGACAGTGAATCGATAGTGTAAGATGGAAGGAGGAAAAGGTCATACCTTCTTAACGAAGTCACGTAAAACCTCACGTCGAATGACGTCTTCCGCATCGCGCCAGAGCCCAAGGACGTCGTACGTGCGTAGACACTCTGTCACATCCGCATACAGCTTTGATTTTTCAATCTCGCTGACCTTGCTTGGTCGCCCACCGTGATCCTTACCGCCGATGAGCGCACCGAGTGTGACCGCAAATAGATGGTCAAGGTCAGACGACAACGTTGACTTGATACGGTCGATACGCTTCAAGAAAGATCAGCGAATGGGAACATATACATCGGCAGGGACAGCTCACAAACCCATTGCGACTCGTCAATGAAGGCGCAAGGCTCTGTGTTCGCGCGCGACACGTGGTACAACAGCTGTGTGTACTCCGCAGCGACACGAGCTATGTGCTTGGAGCGATTCCCTCGAGACCTGCGGGTATGATGTATATGAAACAACCGCAGTTGTAGGAAAGGCTAGAACCGACCTGTCATCTTCCTCTGTATTTGTCCGGGAAGCAAGTGGCATGCCACTAATATTGGATGGCTCCTTGTCCTCATCGCCAGGAGATGATATGAGGAGCAGAGACTCGAGGCGAGTTATGGACTCTGAAATCTTGAGGAGCGAGTGCAGGAATGCCTTCTCTTCGCGAATGACTGCGCGCCGGTCTAGCTTCTGTTTCGTCTCGTCTTGAATCTCCTGCAGCGTCTCTCTGGACTCCTACCTCCGACGAAACGACAGTCCATACACGCGCGAGAGGTCACAAGGCAAACAAGACGCACCAGAACGCGCGCCTTTAGGTCTCCCAACGGCCGCTTCAGGTTCTCCAGGCGTGCGCCCTCCCCACGCAAGTCGGTACTAAGGCTGATGAACGCCTCGTAGTCGTCGTTGATGAGCTTCACGAGCTCCTCCTTGAGCGCGGCCAGGTAGTCGCGGAGCTCGGTGCGCAGGTCCGGGAGCGACGTGTACGCGCGCGCAAGGAGAAACTGCTCGACATCGAATGTCGGTGCAGACAGGTGCGGGTCGGCGTGCGAGAGCGGCACGTACAGCGGCAGGAGGCGGCGCTCTGCCGAAAGCTCGTCGTCGCCGGTGAGCGGGGCTGGTTGGTGGTGGGCCTCGCGCACGGCTAGCTCCTCTGCGAGACGGTCAAGTTCATAGGGGTCGCGCGAGCTGGCATCGGGGCTCCTAACAGTGGTCATGGGCGACACGCAGGTGACCGAGTGAGACGTTGAGCTCGACGTTTGGGACACACATAGGGCGAGCGCTCCGCGCGGGGAGCGCGGGCAACGCCGTAAGCGCTGGCGCGCCTCCTCCTGGCTTCGCTCGTCGTCGTCGGGCAGCTGCGCGGTCATCTGCCAACAAATCACCCACCCCCATTGGTGTCCCACACGGAGCGATGGAGAGTCGAAGACTCACAGCCATACTCACGCGCCTTGCGATCTGCCACACCTTAGATTGACACTCCCTGCCCCGCGCCGCAGTGCCGTTTCGCGTTACTTAAGTCCCACGCACACAACGCCGCGTCCTCTACGCGCCGCCCGCATCTCTCTCCGCAACCACGACCCAAGGAGCCCATTAAAAGGCGAAGTCGCTCTCTCCCGTTCCTTCCTGGCCGCAGCTGCTCCCTCCAAGTCCCTCTTTTCCGCATGTCGAGCAAATACCACGCACCCACCGCCCGGCCCTGGGCAGGCTCCCCGTACCGGCGGCGCCGCACCTTCCTCCCGCTCGTCCTCCTCGCGCTCGCCGGCGCGCTCTACGTCTGGCTGTACGGAGCCCCAGCCTTCCTCTCGCTCTCACCCTCGCTCAAGGACATCGGCTTCGGCTTCGCACCCCCCAGCTCCTCGCGCGCGGGCCGCGTCGCGCAAGCCAAGCCGCAGCTCGCGGGCGAGGGCGCGCACGCAGACGTGCGCGAGATCGACGCGCTCCTGCACTTCCTCGTCGCGCACCCCGAGCGCCGCCTCGACGAGGACACGGGCACGATCCGCGTCGAGGGCCTCGGGAGCGTCGCGGTCGACGGCACGCAGCCCGTCGACCTGCGCGTGTATGCGCCCGACGGGGACTACGACTGGGCGGAGCACGTGAAGCGCGTCAAGGAGCAGTACCCGCTCGTCGTGTTCAGCAAGACGTACTGCCCGTGAGTCCCGCGCTTCACGTGGGCGTGCGCCCGGTGCTTACGGCCTCGGTCCGCGCAGGTACTCTATCCGGGCGAAGGCGCTCTTGGCGTCGTACACCCTCGTGCCGGCGCCGAAGATCGTCGAGATCAACGTGCGCTCGGACGGGCCCCAGATACAGTCGATTTTGGCGCGGTTGACGGGACGGTCAACTGTACCGAACATCCTCCTGCAGGTATGCCCATTCCTTCCGACTTTTTCCAATGATGGCGCAAATGTAATGTTACTGCACAGGGCACGTCCATCGGTGGGTCTGACGACGTCCACCGCTTACATGATGAGCATACTTTGGTGAAAACGCTTGAAGAGGGTGGTGTGGAGGTGAAGGGAGAGCCTAAAACGACGCAACCTCAGCGCCGCAGCTACCACAACGCATAAGAAGTCGAGATTTGGGCGCAGTATTTATTGGTTGACTGGATCTACGGTGCCATAGGATGTACAATAGGTGCGCTCATTGTATGCAGTTGTTTCGCGCCCACGAACTCATTCAACCCGCAGGGATTATAATGCGAAGCTATACAGCGATTTGCACTTCATCATACACAACTGCACACATACACGCCGGGGGCGGTTATCTTGCAAGCGCCTATGAGTTACTTCTCCTTCGCCCAAGACGGTGGCTCGTCCTTGCCCTCGTCCTCCAACTTCTCCCCTTGCTCCAGTGTGTCATGGACGGTATCTGCCTTGTGTTCTGCAGGCGCATAAACCTGCGAGTAGGCACTAATGTCAGTAGCGAACCTGGAAAGTGACGCGCGCCTCAGCTTACAGTGGCGACGATCCACGGAGTAGCACCGGTGTTCTTAAACTATGGAAGCCGCCGGTAAGCACGATGGACTGTAACATGCATCTGCATATACACTCACGTTGTGCAGTGTGCCTGCAGGCACGATGACGAGGTCGCCCGGATGTATGTCGGTTGTCTTTACCGAGGGTCAGATCTCAGAGGTTGAGGTTTCCCTCTGTCTATACGAATACGACGTCACCTTCGTTCCGCCCTCGATGGCCTGTCCATTGCCTGACAGGAAAATGAGGTGCTGGTCGACGGTATGGGTTTCCTTTACAATAAGTCAGCGCATATATGCCGCGAACTGACATGAACCTACCTCGCCAATCTCTCCGTTAACAGGGACGGTCATGATTACGAGCTACGTCAAACCAGCATCCGACGTCAAACACACGCTTCTCGTCCGCTAAGGTGCGCGCGCGTACCTGGCTGTGTGTACCCGTCCAGAGTACCCTTCGGAACTTGTCGCTATCAGCCGCGACCCCTTCCAGGTTCTTGAAGATC